>CANYCX010372626.1:0-27454 GCA_948193385.1 Breynia disticha f. nivosa | reverse complement strand
CTCTATTCGTCATGCCAACCTAAGGCAGGTAACAAGAAAATTTGTATACACGAGAAAAATACAAGAATGAACGAACTTATCCAACCTTGGTCAAGAAATAGGACACAGGAAACCAACAATCATTTCTATAACCAATGTATACTCTTTGCATTACGACAAAGAAAAGAGTCGAACAATAGAAAACCACAATGGTTCACTCTTAATTATTCATCAATATTTCATTCTTTAATACTCTCCCTTAATACTACAATAACCTCGTCAGCATAAACTCTGACTTCAATTTTTCATTTTCTTATACTTTTCATCTTCACATTATATCTCATGAACACCATGTTCTTATAATGAAACATCATACCATCATATTTCTCATGATAACTTACAAAAACATCGTGTATCGATCCATTATAAATCATTTCCCTTAAATGGTTCTTCTCTTTCTTTTGTTTACGTCTCTAGGAAGACATTTCTCAATTCGATATTTTAGTGTTTTCACAACAGTTTTTGTTAAGAAGCACCATTACCGTATCTTTAACAGTTAATCATTCTGCACAAAGTTGTGCATTTACATAGCTTACATTGACGTAAGAATTGAAATCTTTGTCATATCATTTGTGAGGTTACTTTTCTTTTTCACCAGTTTCATCAATTTGTGGCACAAATGCCATAACCATAGTAAGAAAAGAGGTTACATACATTTTCTCTCTTTTTGTTACTATTTGACTGTTAAATACTTGACACCTCATTGTTTTCATTCTTATTTTTGTTCATTACATGATATCTTTTTTTAGTTCAGGTTGTTTTAACTCACAAGGTGTTTTGATTAAGCGCAATCGTCGTGCTATTGGACACAAGATCCTTTGTTTAGCACGAGTTCGACACGAAGACGTGTGAATACACTGGAATGAACAGTTTAAGTTCAACATGAAATCAATTTATCAGACACGAGGTCGTGCCCGGTGTCAACATTAGGTCCAATAAATGACCATTTAATTATTCCTTATCCTTTACAACATCATGTTCATATATTCCATTCCCTCACATATCACATACGTATAGTTTTTCTGTCTATCAAAATTCAGTTGATACTTCTTTGTATTCATTCGAATATATATATAGCATAAGTACTAGGATCTCATTTTCTCGAATGCAACTTGAATTGATTCTATATTTATGATATATCATAAATCATTGGTTTCCACATTGACACTACCAAATTATCAAGCTCATTCTATTTATCAATTTATGTTTATCTATTGTGCAAAGAAATAAGTCAACACGAGGTCGTGTTTATGGAGCACGAGGGCGTGCTCATGCAAACATTTCCAGCTAGCATAAGGTCGTGCTATAAAGAGCACAAGGCATGCTAAGCTCCTGGGTTGCACAATTCAGATTTTGTTTAAGGCCAATTACATATCATTGATATATCTTATTGCTAGCATTTAGTTTGGTCTTTTTGATACCATAGATATTCAATATCTATAGTGCATTCTGGCAATCACACTTAGCTATTTGGTATACAAAATACAAGCCTTGAACATTTTATGAATAGGAATACTAAAAGCAATATTAATCTTTACACAGTAAACATTTATTTAGGTCTTTACTCTATTATTTTCAATTTTATGATTTTCCACGTGTCATGCATCATAGGCATCATACTAAAGTACTTAGTGTTCCTTAAACACAAAACACATATATTGCACTCGAAGATTACAACCACACAGTGAAATTCACACAACTCTTCTTTGCATATAGATCAATCGATAAATATATCCTTCATACCTTGCACACAACATATGAGCATATAACATGCGATTCCAGACATGTAACTTGTCACACAAACTAGCCATTTCGTCATATCACACAGATATTAAATCACAAAGCAACATAATTATGAGCATAGGATCAATCATCTTAATCACTCAAAGCACAAAGCTTTTAGATTGCACCTGCAATTATTTCCACTCAAGTACACTGTTTAGAATCTACACAGTAAACGAGAATCCACATAGAATACTCCCTATAATGCCACACATATTAATATCACATTTTAATTGTTTTCACAATCCGTAATGTGTATTATAGAAAAGGCAGTCATAAATTACCTAATACAAGGTTTGAGCCTTTTTCTATCAAAGCTTTGTACCTAGTATCTATTTCAACTGATAGTTTGCTCTCGAGTTTTTGCTCAGCAATATCAATTTATTCTTATCCTACCTATATCATCACACAGCTTTTATACACACAGATCATTTCATACCTATCACAAAGTGATCTAGGTTAAGAACACATAGCATTTAACCAATCAAGGCATGTAAGTACATCTATATAAGTTCATTTCACTTAAAATTTTTCAATCATATTATTGGCCCTTAGCCTTCAAGTATCTTTCGCAAGAATCTTTAAATTACAATTAAGGAAACATACCTTATCAATTTTCGAGGATTCCACAAGGTCGAATCACGAAGATTTTTCTAAAACTATTCATGGTTTTCAAAACTCAACTAATTGGTTTCAAAGTCAAAATCATTTAGATGGCTCGAAAAACAATATATCTATCCTATGGATATCTAATCCCTGCTCTGATACCACTAAATGTGGGACTCAAAATTAAAATATCATTTCTCGAATATTTAAATCAATATCTTTCAAAAACACGAATACAATGAGCTATAGAAAATCATAATAATTCCCAATGAATTAATACAAAATATTTTTACCAAATTCAAACTCTTTTACAAATAATCCTTATTTTCTAAACACGTGCTCGAATCCTCCTCATGGCAATCCTGCTACACCTGCACAACATAAAAACAACATACAGGGGTGAGTGTATAAAATACTCAGTAAGCACTAAACAAATTGTTGTTAAAATGAAGTGCAGGGGAAACTCTAGCCAGCACGGGGTGTGCTCGATGAACACGAGAGCGTGCACATCTCTCATTTCCAATAGGCATGGTCGTGCCTGATTTGAGCACATGGTTGTGCTCGTAAGCACGAGGGCATGCTGAGTCTCAAAAATGTGTAATTTACTTTTATTTCTAAGTGTTTTGCACACAGCTCTTTTCTGTTTAGCTGTATACCTAATCAGGCGATTTCTTACATTATCTTACTGGCACATAGCCTTTTATACTTACCAACATAGTAAGTATACTATATCACATAGCACTCACACTTAGTATTCTTCCATTCATATAATTATTCAAAAGCACACATTAATAATTACACACACAGTGCCAACCATACAGGTTTACTTAGCACACAGCTCCATAATCCATTCAATACAACACACAACAATATCAAGATCACACAGATCAATCCAACACACAACTTTAATCTCCACATAGGAATATCATACAATATCAAAATCAAACAGATCTCATCTCATGGCATTATAATCATATGAATGTGAATGAGTGTGCAGTGCCAATGCAAATCCACACAGGATGTACCCGGGTTTTTGTCCACCATAGCACACAATAGTGGAAATCTTGTATCACATACAGCAAAGGAATGGCATATATCCTAAGCACATAGCTTTGAGCATATAGCTCGTAATTATGGACAACGCATAGGACGTCCAGGACAGCACACAACACGTCCTTTATCCACAAAGGAAATTATGTCACACAAATGCTTATGCAACACATGAATGTTACGAATGATAATTACAAAGGAATATCCACATAGGATATAAAACACACAGCCCATTCATTCAATCATGTCACACAAATAATAATCACAAAGGAATGTCCACATAGGATCAGATACATATCATGTTTACATATAAATCACAATCTCATACAAAGATCATAGAAAATAGCCAAAAGAGCATGCCCATCACACATATGTCAACACGATATCAACAAGGCGTAAAGCCAAAGAGCATACTAAATCAATTAAGCAAATTCATCAAATCAATATGAACATTATGCATAATAATCTCAACATGCCATCTCAATATCACATTTCAATCATGCTCATAAAAATCATACCAAGTAAGAAGAATAATCAAGCTTTAATGGTCATAAGAACATATAGTAAATATGGGCATTTTAATACTTTATTCTCATCTAGCTTTTCTTAGCTTATAAAACTTTCATTTAAAGTTTCTAAGAATGTTTAAGTACTAAATTAACATAGATAAGTGTGGGAACACTTATCAAAATTTATTTACAAGTGTAAGAACACTTACCTTTCATATGTTATGATCACATAATAAACATTATTTCATAACAATCAAAACATAATCATGCTCTTATATTACCTACAAAAGCTTGGATTCATTAAGAATCCTTCATAGTAAATTACAACCACATCACATGATTCATATAATTAGACTTAACATAATCATACCAATGGTATGTATAAACCCCTTACCTTAAGTTCGTAAAATCGGCTTAAAATCCATCTTGTATCCAAGCTCTGTAATTAACCTCCTATCATATAGATGCCAACAATTCCATCAACCATTTATTTCATTACTAACATAATTTTAGTAAAGCATACAGCCCTCAATTTTCCTTCTTCCATGATTCTAAAGCCATAATTCTCATACTTTTTATACTTCACTTTTCTTAAAGCATTCATATATGTGCTAACAACTCATTCAAGGAAAGTACCAATTCCATATCCAATTTTTCTTATTCCTCTCAAAATATTAATCCATCCAATACCCTAATTCAACAAAGATGTATTCAAAACATATAGGAAGCAAGAGATTACCATACATACCTCCCTTTTTTCTGTAAAATCCATTTTCTTAGCTACAAATCAGCCCCCAACTCATCTTCTTAGTTTTTCTGAGTTTATCCCACTAGTTTTCTTTAAGTTTCTGGAATAAAATGAAGGTTGGTAATCGAGCACCTCATTTATTCTAACTCGACATAACCCACTCACATATAGGCACGATCTGTGCCATTCAATCATGCCAACAACTGCTTGGCACAACCCAAACTAGGCTTGCACATCTCGTGCAACTTTGGATCATGGCACGATCTGGATCCATTCAAGGTATGTCTCGTGGTTTTCTCACCTCCATGACACGACCAAACCAAGCCAAACACGACTTGTGCTCCATTTTTTATGGAATCATCTCCAACCGTGCCCATATACATATCTTTGTAATTAATTTATTTTATTTTCAATTTTCATAATTTATTTTATTTTAAAATAAATTCAAGATATTACATCCTTGGCTTGTGTGATAGCCCCATTGTTATCAAACAAAAGCTCCAAAGTATTTAGGATACATGGGATGACTCCTAGTCCTGTAATTAACTTTTTGATTTAAATAAATTTCTTAGCTACCTCAGACGCTTCTATATACTCAGCTTTTGCTGTAAAATCTTTCACTATGCTCTGAATAGAGCTCTTTGAACCGACAGCTCCTCCATTCAATAAGAATATGTATCTCCATTGTGCTCTTGAATTGTCCTTGTTAGACAGGGTCACAGCATCAGTGTAGCTTGTAACACTGAGCTCCTCTTGACCTCAGTACACTGAGAACAAGTCTTTAGTCCTTCTCAAGTACTTAAGAATTTTCTTAACCACATACTAGTGGATCTCTCTGGGATCCTATTGGAACCTACTGGTTATACTCAGTGCATGAACAACATCTGGACTAGTACATAACATAACATACATGATCGATCCTATAGATGATGCATATGGGACTCTATTCATATGTTATGTTTCTTCTCTAAAGGATGAGAAGTCTTTCTTAGAGAGAACAATCCCTTGTTGTAAGGGCAACAATCCCTTCTTGGATTGTTCCACGTTAAACCACCTTGGTATCTTATCTATGTACTTTTCTTAACTTAGTCCCAAGAGACATCGTGATGTATCTATATAGATCCTTAAACCAAGTATAACCTCTGCTTCCCCTAAGTCTATCATTGAGAAGCACAAATTCAACCATTTCTACACTTCCACTGAACTTCTGATCATCATTCTTGGTGAATCCAAACTCCTTGATGAACTCATCAAAATGAAGATTCTAGCTCCTGAATGCCTTTTTAAGTTCGTAAATGGACCTCTTAAGATTTCATACCTTATTAGGATTTTTAGGATCGAAAAATCCCTCGGGTTGTTTCATGTAAACATCCTTGAAGAGGTTTCCATTTAAAAAAGCCATTTTGACGACCATTTTTCATATCTCATAGTCCAAATATGCAGCTATGGCAAATAAAATCTTAATGGATTTGAGCATAACAACTAGTGAAAATGTTTCATCATAGTCAATACCATGAACTTGTTTGAAACCTTTCCCCACTAGTCTACCTTTGAAGATGCCTCTTGCCTTCTCTTTGAAGATCCACTTGCATTCAATTACCTTAGCACCTTCCCGTGGATCAATCAAGTCCTAAAATTTGTTTATCATACATTGATTGTATTTTGAATTTCATGGCCTCCTACCATTTTCTAAATTGTGACTTTCTATAGCTTATTGGTAATAAACAGGTTCATCATGATCAATGATCGTGATATCCTGTTCATTAGTTACAATAAACGCGTACCTTTTAGGTTCCTGACGTATGATACTAAATCTTTTAGGTACTTGCATAATGGGCTCTTGTTCCACAACTCCTTTTCAACCTGAGTCCATCTCCTCACTATCCTCTATAGGAATCTATGCATCTCCACCCTCTTGTACAAACTCGAGTTGTACACTACTCCCACTATTTCTATTAAAATAAATTATTTCTTTAAAAATACTATAGTCTAAAGAACAACAGTTTGTTCTCATTAGGATTGTAGAAATAGTATCCTTTAGAGTCTTTAGGATACCCCACAAATAAGTATTTGTCTATCTTGGATAAAAGCTTGTCCAATGGTCACCTTTTAACATGCGTTTCATATCCCCAAATTCTATGAAAAGACAAGTTGGATTTTCTCTCGATCCATATCTCATACAGTGTCTTTTCAGCTGCTTTTATAGGAGACCTGTTCAATAGAAAAGTTGCAGTCCCTAAGGCATAATCCTAAAATGATATTGGGAGACCTGTTTGACTCATCATCGACCTAACCATATCTAACAGGGTTCAGTTCCTCCTTTTGGACACACCATTCCACTGAGGTGTTCTCAGAGGTGTGAGTTGTGGTATTATACTGCAATCTCTCATATATTGGTCAAACTCTAGGCTCATATACTCGCCACCTCAATCCAATCGAATGGTCTTAATATGTCTGCCTAACTGGTTTTCTACTTCATTCTTAAAATCTTTCAACCTGTCAAAGGTTTCTGATTTATTTCTCATTAAATAGATATAGCCATACCATCTATTATCATCAATAAGCGTGATGAAGTAGCTATAACCACCTCTGGCTTGTGTACTGAATGGTTCACATACACCTGAGTGTATTAGATCCAATAGTTCAGTAGTTCTTTCTCCTTTCTTATTGAAAGGATTCATTATTGTTTTCCTACGAATGCACAATTCTCAAGTGTCTAATGAATTCCAATCAAAAGACACAAGGACTTCATCTTTATGAATTCTTTGCAAGCGTTTCTCACTTACATGTCCTAAACAATAATACCAGAAGCAAGAAAGATTAAGTTCATTAGACTTAGCTTTCTTATTTTTGACGTTATATATGAGCTCAATACATGATAACTCTAAGACATATAAAATGTTATTAAGGAATCAACATCCATAATACATGTTACCATGACAAATACTCATATTGTTACTCTCAATAACAAAAGTGAAACTGTCATTATCCAAGGCTAAAACTAAAAAAAATGTTCTTACTCATTGTACATACATAGAAAACAATCCTTTAAGTTTATGTCTAGCCTCGAAGGCATATATAAAGTACAGTCTCCGATCTCTATGGCAGCAAATCTTGCTGTCGGACTCAATTTTGCAAACCTCATTTTTCCATAATTTATACTTTTAAAATGTTATTATAATTAAACCAATAAGAAATCAAACAATACATGCATTCTTTAAAAACATTGGCCCAAACTGTATACAAACAAAATATAAATAAGTAAAAGTTGTAACATTGTTTGAAAACAAACCAAAATGCTTGTAGATATTATGTACAAAGTATGTACAAAATACAGAATCGAAAATCCAAAATCTAGGAGCTAAGACCTCGGTACTTGTATCACACTGCTATCTGTCTACTGTGATCTTAGAGTCTTGCATCTAGCTCAATGCACTGCACAACACAAATCACACACATACAAATACATGAATAATTCAATTACTCAGTAAGTGCTTTTACACACTTAATAAAGTGATTAATGCATAAGTAATCGCTTCTTATTATGTTTTAGGTACATTATACGATAGGGTAATTATCCTTATTAATCCTTAATCAAATCTGTTCTTAAATTCGGTTTTATAATCAGTCCAGAAAATTTTCCAAGTAGCACGGTCATGCCACACGAGCACAAAGGTCATGCTCATCATCACTGAAGATCAAGTTCTGGCACGAGCTCGTGGTTTCAAAACGAGTATAGCACAAGTCCTGCCGGTTAGCATGCCATGGTGGGCGTGCTAACCTACCATTTTTCATATCTTAAATTCATTTGTATTGCAAATAAGGAAAAAAATGTTTTTAAAGGCTAGTACTTAATCAAGACATTACTGAAACCATATCAACAGTAAATACACTCCATACTAGTACATCATTATCCAATTTATACAAACATAAGCTTGCAAATATAGCCAAGCCATATCACACATGCACATCTCACACATGTCTTATCTCATAAGCACAAACACTCAATATCATATAACTCAGCATCCATAATCGTAGTACATAAGCATTTAAGCATCTAGACACTTTCCATGGTATGAACATTACATATGAATGCATTATGGAATGCTAATGCGATGCCAAAGCAATCACATACAATATGCCCTAGAATTTTTCTTTTCTTATCATTTTCTTTTTCCTCGGACCGAGTCCTGCATGGAGCTCTCGCCTGAAATATCCTCGATCAAGCAGGCATCAAGCTCTCGCTTAGAATCGTTATCGGGCCCAGCCCGACATCGAGCTCTAGCCCAAAATCAATCTCAGCCACGTGTCATATACAAATGCTAATGCCATGTATGAATTATATACAATTCATTATGTCCCTCAAATATCAAATCAAATGCATACTCATGCTTTTCATCACTTTCAAATCAAATCAATAGTTCATAAGAACATAGCATTAATTATAATCCAAGGCATAAACAATATAGTTCATCATTTGAAAGCATAAACATCCCATCATACATTATTCCATGTCATAAAGCTAGATCATAATCCACATAGTTGATACTTGTATGCTCCTCAATATGCCAATACTTAAATAATTAATCACAAACTCAATTATATATATATATATCATAAGAACATTTTATGATTCATCATTTCCACAATAGCACATAATCTCAAGAATACATACAAGCTCAACGATAACAATCAAGATCAAACAAGTCCTTTTTAGACACATTTTAACTACCATTTAAAACACAATTGCATATTAATCATGTATGATTAACCACACAGATGCAAGACATATAATGATAAGTGTAAACGACACTTACCTTGAAAAACTCGCAAAGTCGGCCTTGTGGTTCAACTCTGATCCACCGTTCGCAAATCACATCCTATAAGACAAATACCATACAAGGCTGTAAGTAACTTATTCCACATGTGTAAACTTCATAAATCAACTCCTTAGTTTTCCCCTTTTTAAATCCAATCACCCATTCTCATATTTCTATTCTAATCCTGGTTTGATTATCCTAAATCATCCCCATGATATCAAACCACTCTAATTTAGTTAACTAACACCATTTACACATGCAATTCATCTCTCTCCCTTCATTTTAGAAATTCCTCAACCTAAAACTCATTAGCCTACACAAACTTAAGTCTACAACTTACCTTAGTGTAGTTAACTCGAATGTTTGGCAAGAATTCATGTTTCTCCTTGCTCTATCTCACTTCCAACAACTTCTAGAGTTTTTCCTCTAGATTTCTTATAAGTTCCAAAGATATTTGTTCTGTTCATAATAAAATAGTGTCATCTGTTTAAGAATTCCCTAACCATCACACCCCTCAGTACGGGTCGCACTCGAGGTCCTGTCGTGCCTTTTTGGCACAAGTTTTATTCTGCTTGTGCACGAGATCGTACTGATCATTTTCAGCAGGTTTGAGCAAGCCCTTGGCATGACTACGCCCGTGCCCGTGCTCAACTGCTGTTTTCTGCAATATGCTTATTTTCATTCTAATTCAATTTTGTTTTAATCTATTTTCTGTATAGATTAATTCTAACAATTTCTAGGGCGTTACAACTCTCGCCCCTTAGGAAATTTCTTCCCCAAAATTTGAACAAGCTAAAGTCGCTATCAACTCCAAACTTAACTTAAGTTATTCTACATAAGTACTTAAACTTAGTATGCAAATGTAATAAACATCATATTTGAAACAAACCTCAATTCCTTTCAAACCTCTAACTCTAGAAGCAGTTATGGATACTGCTCTCGCGTATCACTCTCCACCTCTATGGTTGCTTCCTTAGGTGAATGAAAACTTCATTTTACTAGTACTATAGGAATCTCTCGGTTTCGTAACTGTCTAAGCTGTCGATCTAACATCATTTCTCTTTGTAACTAAAATCAAACAAAGAGTATTACATACCATTCAACTCATAAATTTAGGCTCCTACTAACACACAAAAAAGGAAAACATCATGTAACACCCCGGGATACAAATATGACATCATGTATATAAGGGATACAAATATCAGGAAATCAAAGGCAGTCAAAAAACAAGAGATTTGGAAACCATGTGGCTGGGAATGGCCGTAGAGGCCATTTTCTCTGGTCGTTCTTCACCAAGAGTCTGACTCAAAAGAGAAACGGCCACCCCAAATGGCCACATGTCATTTCAACTGGCCGTTGCGAATGTTGGGTTCTTAAAAATAGATGTTTTTTGACGAGAGGAGAGACACAAAACACTTGCCCTTTCACATACCCGACCCCTCTTGCTTCCCAAACCCTAACCACTCATTCCTAACCTTCCTAGACCATAAAATCTTCCTTCCAACACGTAATAGTACAAATTTTGCAAAGGAAAACCTAACCTAGACAAGTCCTAGGGTTTGGCTTTAATTCTCAGTGAGGTAAGCTTCGAATCTTATGAAAATGCATAAAAGTGAAGTGGTTTTGGAAGGGTTTTGTGAGGTTTTTATGATTATCCATAATGGTAAACATATTTTGGTTGTTATTGTAGTTTTGTGAGGGTTTAGTGAATGTAGGGTTTAGGTAATTAGGGATTCTTGGGAATTATGAAGGTGAAACATAGAATTGAGTTTGAAAATATGTGTAATAAGCAAGAATGTGATTGTGTTGTACGTAGGAATTGATATTCGGAACCTAAGTCGGAGGCCAGGCGACGAATTTGTGCTTGGAACTCGAGGTAAGTGTCTTGCCACTTGCCTTAGTGTGTTGTATGTATGAATGGTTGATATTGTGTTGAAATGCCTTGTTTTGTTCATATGTTCTTAAGGTTGTGGATATGTGTAGTTGGAAGATAAGTATACTTGATTGTTTTGAATTGGTATATAAATTTGTTGTTGGTTATATGGTTAAATGGGATGGTGAATAAGATTGGGAATGTTGATTTTAGATGTGGTGATATAGATGCCTTGAAGTGTATTGTGAATCATTGAAAATGTGAACCATGTATCCTTAGCGAATGTGATTATGTGAATGGTGGAAGCGATGCACTAAGTGATCTTGATTTGCATGCAAATAATGGGTTGAATGATATAATGTTGTAATGCGCTTAATGTTAATAATAATTATTGAAAGGACATAATGTTGTGTTTAGGTGATTACGTTGTGGAATGATGTGTATGCTCATGTGGAGTGAATTGATGCCTTGGAATTTGTATACGATTTGGCTAAAATGTGTATATTGATATGGAATTAGTTATAGAATTGTTAGGAAATGAAAAGGGTTTGTGTTAAGAATGTTTAAGTGCTTGAATTGTTGTGCATCCTGCCCAACATGTGGGAACGGCCAAGTTGGCCATTTCCCATGGCCGCTTGGCCATTTCCTATGGTCATTTCCCCTGTCCTGGTTGTTTAAAAATGATCAATCAATAATTGTCTGATTTAATACGAGTTCTTTATCGCTTAAAATGTTAAAAAATTGTATGTGAAAATGTTAAAGGCTGTAGAAATGTTCTGTTATGAATGGTAGGGATATGGACATGTTAGTGTATATAATTTACGTGTATGATTTATGTGTAAATGAAAGTATGATGATAATGTGTATGCGGGGATGCATACTAATGTGCACTTGCCTGGTCATCATATGAATGGTAGGGATATGGACATGTTAGTGTATATAATTTACGTGTATAATTTATGTGTAAATGAAAGTATGATGATAATGTGTATGCGGGGATGCGTACTAATGTGCACTTGCCTGCTCATCATAAGAATAATAGAGTATGGAAAAGTGGCATGATGAATGGAAACCTAAATAATATTTGTGTATATATGTACCTTTATGGGTAGAAGGAATATGCATGTGCACTTTATGAGTGCTTGAATTGTCATGGTGATGGTTGAGGCTACGAGATGGTCATGTGACAGAATGTGCATATTTATAATGTGATTGTATATAGATTTGGAATGCATAAGTGGGGGGTTTTTGCTCAAGTTGTGATTGAAACGGTGTTTTGCCCAAGTTTGAGAATGCAAGAGCTTGAATTTTGTAGTTATGTGTTGAGAGGGGAAATCCCCTATTGATATTTGATGTCGATAGATAGCTCGATGATTTGATGTCGAGCTAGACCCGATGATTTGATGCTGAGCGAGAGATCGAGGGAAAAAGGGGGTTCTTGCCCAAGTTTGAGAATGCTAGAGCTTGACTCTTGTCATTATATGTTGAGAGAGGAAGTCCCCTAGTGATATTCCACGCAACGAGAGTGGACTCTCTCTATTGATTTGAGACAGCGAAGATCAAGTGAAGTCTCTCTCTGACTGTGGTTTGAGGCTCTGGAACATATCATTTGTGTGTGGAAATACATTATCATTTCATCCTCATTCACTTGCATACATTGCATTGAATTGCATTAGGACATATATGTGTGTATTAAGGTATGACTATGAGTATGGACTTTGATAGATGATTATGTGACCTTAGAGGATTTATGTGTTTGGCTTGTGATCGATTAATGTGAATGCTTGTGTTGGCTGTGAATTAAGCATATGTTATTTTGGTAGGCAAAAGGCATGAATGACCTTATGAGGTATTGTAATTTAATGTGGAATGAAATGGTGGTTGGAAGTTGGCTTGTATTGGAGTGATTGTAATGTGTATAGTTGTGGCATGGTTGGTTTTGAACATGAATGAATATAAGTAGTAAGATGAGTTGATCATACTTTGTTGATTGTATGTTAAATTGATGAATGTGGTTATGAACGGATATTGTATAAATGACTATGTGAGATGGGTTATGAATGGATATTATATAAGTGACTATGTGAGATGTTCTGAATGTTATCTGCAAGTGATATTCCAATTGATAGATTGTGTGAGAATTGATGCGTATGGTTTTGGAATGATTGTATTTGGTATGGCTATGGTGAGCCATTAGGGAGGATAGGTCGTGGAGTTCGAAGACTCCCCTGCACCCCAGCTTTAATAACACTAGTGGATCACTTACAGAGTATATTTTATATACTCACCCGTGTTAGCTGTTGATTTATGTGCAGAGTGATAGGTATTAGGGACGGGACTACGAGATCGGCGAGGCTGAGTGGTGCGGTGCTGAAGGTCGAGCTCTTAGTAGTTTTGGCTTTTGGTTGTATTTGTATATCTATACATACTTTAGTATAAATAAGATTTATAAGCAGAACATGTTAAATTTTTTCCCATAGCTTCCGCATACTTAACTTGTTTTGTGTATGGCCATTGTCTGTCTTGTGAAATGATTTGGAAATGTCATTTCTAATGGTTTTCTCTCTCAAACTTATTCACTTTTAAATAAAAAAATATATATAGTACCAAAAATTGGCTTTTATTTAAAAATAGTTTTACGAAATTTGGCGTCACATTTAGTGGTATCAGAGTGGGGATTATTGTGTGTGCAAATAAGGCTTTGTGAAATAATGATTTCAAAATGTTGGAGCTGGTCGACCATGTATCGCATGAGGCCGCCGAGTCCTGAGGTTTATATTGTAATGAGTCTGCTTATGAATTAGGTCGTTTGCTAAATGATAAGTTGTAAGGAACTGATGTGATTGTTGGTATATGGGCTTCTATGTCGATAATGTTGGGATGGCAATTAGCTAATGTGGTTGATCATATGTGAGAGAATTTTTGCAAATGATATGGTATAAAATAAAGTGTATATGTGGTGATGTGTGTGGATCGTGTTTTACCCTTGTAAATGCTTGAAACCCTGTTAATTGATTGAGATTGACAATGAGAATATAATTATGCTTGAAAAGATTGTTGGGTTTCCTACGTGAATCAAACACTATGGCATCGGAATAGAACACCATAAAACACGCATGAACATCTAAGATCCACAACCGATCAGTTTAACACATGCCATATACAATCGATTTACAAGATGTTGACAAAAAGACTAAAACTTTGAAAGAAAAATCACACCTTTGTTTCTTTCCTTCCAAACCGTGGGCAATATGAGCAAGAACAGTGACTACCGTCTGAGAATACTCCAAGACGACCTTCGTGACACCAAGAAAGAACCCCAGTCGTGGTTCCTCTACAGCAATAACACACAGATTAGCGGATAAGTGTACTAGCACAAGGTAAAATACTGTTCACCTGTTCTTGGTCAATTTCGGATGAGATTTTTCAGAAACCAAGGACACCACGATGATTAATGTGTATAATCAACCCCTAAATCTCACGTCTCTCACTAGAGAAAACTCAAAATTCACACTCTTGATCTTTTGGAGGAAGCTCACGGCAATGGGAGTGTATGAGGGATTGTTATGTATTGTGTTTTGTGAATAGGTTTTTCATCCTTTTGTAGGAAAAAGTTTTAGATTTTGATAAGGCCTTTTGAAAATTCCAAATTCAGATTTTAAATTTCACATAGCAATCCTAATCCTTTAGGATTTAGATATGCCCTTTTCAAATTTAAAATCTCTTTTAAAATCCTCCCTCATTTCTGTGTACCATATGTAGATAATTAAGAGATTTTATTCTTTTAATTATCTTACATAAATCATGTCTTACTTTAAGACATACCTCCTAAATTTTCTCTTTCTTTATTTCATACATATTTTCACTTAAGACATCATATTTAATAAATAATCCTTGTCTTAAAATCATGTAAGAAATATTATTTCTCATCCATGTTGGGCGCAATTACCAAAATTGACGAGCCGAATTTTGACCTATGGTGAAATATCAATTTTACCCTTTTAGGAATTTGCCATCCATGTGCGATCTGTAGGACTATTTAATAAAGGCAATGAGTTTAATAACTCATAAATCATAAGCGGTCTCTAGTAAGACACTATAATCACCCAAAATTAAATAGCTGACGAGCGATGTCAATAGCCCTACTACAATTCAAACAAATCCCTTGACCTTCGATATCTTGAATGACTTAATCATTTCATTCGGGTGCGGCCAGACTCTTTCCAATCTTGTCTATCAAGCGGCCAGTGATATCATCTCCCATAGAGAGGGTCAATCCTTTCACTTCACTCCTGCTCTTACTTATTATTCGTAGCATCCCCAATCATACCCATACTTGTCAACCTTTTACGGCCACATTAGGCATATGTCAAAGTACACTAAAAATCACAACAAGAGACACAGTGATTTTCAGTCTAAGGATAATATTTGACATTGCAAATAGTGATCGCTCTCCAAGTATAATGCCCTACATTATACCTATGCACTTTGCTAGATATCCCAAATATTTATGACCTATAGAACATGATCATCTACAAAGTACATACTAGTCTTAATTCATTTATATTCCCATAGAAACAAGTCACTAGGGACATTTAGAATGTTAATCTCAAAACTTCCAGGTTCTACTATCAAGGTCCTCAACCTCGATACCTCAAGCACTTAATTAACATTCTTGGATACTTTATCAAACATATACCACAGGTCAATACATGATATGATAAAATAATGCCTCATAATTTTATTAATAAAATAATAAAAGTTACAAACATTGGATTGGGCTAGGGCTTACATTAACAAAGATGTGCAATAGTGAGTGTCGCATGTATATGTGAATTAATACTGAGCTCAAGTGGATCATATGAAAAGAAATGGCCATAAATCATGTGAAAGAATGCATGTTGACATGAATATATGTTTAAAGTGACAATAAACAAATACATATGCATCATATGTACATAAGTATGTTCGAATATTATTACAATTGTTTGAAAGGATAGTGGACTTGTATCAATAAGGGACTTGGTTGGTTATTACCTTATGAGATCCTATATAAGATTATATAAATTGTGTTTGCTATATCACGCAGTGATTTAAAAATGTGCCCACGTAGGATGTGTTTTAATGAATTGTGAATGTGCCTAAAACATATTGGTTGTGTGAAAACATGTGATGGAAACTGCTTGCAGTTTTTATAAGGTATATATAATATAAATTATGTGAAATGCTATGTGGAATGTTTTGAATGTGTTGGTGTCCTTTCTTGATTTTATTGGTTTATGTGGTATGTGCTTGAGAGTCATATGATAAAATGAAGTGTGTGAGCTGGGTGTTGATAATTGTAAAGAGTCACAATACAAATGATGCATGTGAATGATATATTCTTATAAAAAGTGTTAGTTATTCCTAAGCATGTGGCTTATGGAAATTTGTGAAGTGTAAAAATATGGAATTGTTTGAAAATTAAAATGAAAGAATTTAACGGTCTAAGTGACCTATTGAACATTGAGTGAGTGAAAGGTAAGAATGAGTCGAGGATTTAAAGAGTGTAATTATCTATTGTAGAAGAGAAAAATAGAGTATACGAGAGAGGTAACCAAAGGAATATAAACATGAGGTATTATTCTAGGTATTATTCAGAAATTACGATAAAATATATTGAGTTGAATTGTGAGTGTGATTTATTGAGGTTGTTATCGCTCGCTCTTTCTCTTGAAGGTAGTGCCAGAGTTGTACTTCGTATATGGAAGTGATCATTTGACTTCCTGTATAAATTTCTTGACCAAGGGTAGGACATTCCTTGTATTTTTCACACATGCTCTGCATCTTTGCATTTTCTTCTTATGTGTACGTACGCGAATCGCAAATCATGTTTCTTGTTTACCTACCTTGGGATGGCACTATCTAATAGAGGAGAGATTGCAGCAATGAGATATTGAGAGTGTTCAATAAGAGAGTTTTCTTCTAGAGTAATTATGTAGTATATGAGTGTGCCCTAGTTGGGAAAACTCTAGAGATTTTGTTTAAGTTTGGAATGTGAAAATGAAACAACAAGGAAGGGATTGTGAAATGACTTAGGAGTTATGAAGTGCCAGTTGGTGGTAGGATTTGTGATGAGAACGAAGAGTACTACAGGTATGTTAGTTGGAAAAATGGATAACTTAGAACTGTTGCAAACTTATGGGAATAAGAATGCTCCAAGCTGAAAATGTATAAGTGGAAACTAGGGTGTAGGAAACATGAGTGAAACGTGGAGATTATTCTCTCGCCACAAGTGGGCATTCCGTGAGTAAGTGTGTGTTCATAATGAGTGTCGGAAATAATAACGGTAAGTAAGGAAATATGTAAGTTAAAAACCGATGTGAACATGATTGTGAGTTGATTGACAAATTGTTAACGTGCTCTATTTTATTTGTTATGAGAGAGTTTATTAAAAGTTTACATGGTTGAGGTGCAAATATGTGGATGGTGAGACATGTGTGAGCATGAAAATGATAATATGAATCTTGATACATTTATGTGGTCATATGTGGTTGAGCATGTAACTTTAAAATGAAATTTGATTTAATCTAGACTATATTTTTATTTGAAAGCGAAGTGAACTTAATGAGATGTTACTAATGAGTAACTTGTGTGGCCTTGTTGGTTGTTTTACACTTAAGAATTTTGAATTGAAACGTGCATGTTTAAACTAGATTCAGTCAATTATGAACTTAAGTGAATTCAAATTTTGGGGACGAAATTTCTTAAGGGGCAGACCTGCAACGCCCAAGAAATTCGTCCGTTTTAAATCGAAATAATGATTATGAAATGGGGATATTAATTCATGTTAATGGATCCTAGAAAAGGTTAAATTTAAGTGAAATGATGTTTAATGAACTGTGGCATGATGTATATAAGGGACATAAATATCGGGAAATTGAATGGAGTCAAAAAACGAGATATTTGGCAACCCTGTGGTTGGGAATGGCCACAGAGGCCGTTCCCTCTGGCCGTTCACCACTAAAAGTCTGACCCAAAAGAGAAACGGCCACCCCAAATGGCCACAGGTCGCTTCCACTGGCCGTTTCGAACGTCGGGGTCTTAAAAATAGACGCATTTTGACGAGAGGAGAGAGACAAAACACTTCCCTTTCACATACCGGACCCCTCTTACTTTCCAAACTCTAACCACTCATTCCTAACCTTCCTAGACCATAAAATATTCCTTCCAACACGTAATAGTCTGGATTTTGCAAAGGAAAACCTAACCTAGACGAGTCCTAGGGTTTGGCTTTGATTCTCAGCGAGGTAAGCTTCGAATCTTTGTGAAATTGCACGAAAATGAAGTGGTTTTGGAAGGGTTTTGTGAGGTTTTTATGATTATCCATAATGGTAAACATATTTTGGTTTTTTTGTGGTTTTGTGAGGGTTTAGTGGATGTAGAGTTTAGGTAATTAAGGATTCTTAGGGATTCCGATGGTGAAACATAGAATTGATTTTGAAAATATGTGTAATAAGCAAGAATGTGATTATGTTGTACGTAGGAATTGATATTCAGAATCTGAGTCGGAGGCCAGGCGACGAATTTGTGCTTGGAACTCGAGGTAAGCGTCTTGCCACTTGCCTTAGTGTGTTGTATGTATGAATGGTTGATATTGTGTTGGAAATGCCTTGTTTTGTTCATATGTTCTTAAGGTTGCGGATATGTGTAGTTGGAAGATAAGTATACTTGATTGTTTTGAATTGGTATATAAATGTGTTGTTGGTTATATGCTTAAATGGGATGGTGAATAAGATTGGGAATGTTGATTTTAGATGTGGTTATATAGTTGCCTTGAAGTGTATTGTGAATCGTTGAAAATGTGAACCATGTATGCTTAGCGTATTTGATTGTATGAATGGTATAAGAGACGCGCTAAGTGATCTTGATTTGCATGCGAATAATGGGTTGAATTATATAATGTTGTAATGCGCTTAATGTTGATAATAATTGTTGAAAGGACATAATGCTTTGTTTAGGAGATTATGTTGAGGACTGATGTGTATGCTCATATGGAGCGAATTGATGCCTTGTGATTTGTATAAGGTTTGGCTAAAATGTGTATGTTGACATGGAATTGGTTATGGAATTGTTAGGAAATGAAAAGGGTTTATGTTGAGAATGTTTAAGTGCTTGAATTGTTGTGTAACCCAGCAGGTTCGAACGGCCAGCGAACGGCCAAGCTGGCCGTTTCCCGTGGCCGTTCCTTCTATAAATTGACCTAGGCAGGAACGAACGGACAGGGTGAACGGCCAAGCTGGTCGTTCCACTTGGTCGTTTCCCCTGTCCTGGTTGTTTAAAAATGATCAATCAAGAATTTTCTAATTTAATACGAGTTCTTTATCGCTTCAAATGCTAAAAAATTGTATGTGAAAATTTTAAAGCCTGTATAAATGTTCTATTATGAATGGTAGGGATATGGACATGTGAGTGTATATGATTTATCTGTATGATCTTCGTGTAAATGAAAGTATGATGATTATGTGTATGCGGGGATGTGTACCAATGTACACTTGCCTTCGCATCATAAGATAATAGCTTATGGAAAAGTGGCGTGATGAATGGAAACCTAAATAATACTTGTGTGTATATGTTCCTTTGTGGGTAGAAGGAATATACATCTGTACTTTATGAGTGCTTGAATTGTCATGGTGATGTTTGAGGCTATGAGATGGTCATGTGACAGAATGTGCATATTTATAATAACATTGTATATGGATTTGGAATGCATAAGTAGCATTCATTCATGAAATTGAGCATTTGCATGAGCATTGGTATCATCATGTGTTCAGCTTAAGATTAAAAAGGGGGTTTTGCCCGAGTTGTGATTGAAAGGGAGTTTTCCCAAGTTTGATAACGCAAGACCTTGACTCTTACCGTTATGCGTTGAGAGGGGGAAGTCCCCTATTGATATTTGATGACGAGCGAGAGCTCAATGATTTGATGTCGGGCTAGACCTGATGATTTGATGCCGAGCAAAAGTTCGAGGGAAAAAGGGGGTTCTTGCCCAAGTTTGAGAACGTAAGAGCATGACTCTTGTCGTTATATGTTGAGAGGGGAAGTCCCCTAGTGATATTGTGCGCAATAAGAGTGGACTCTCTCTATTGATTTGAGACAGTGGAGATCGAGTGAAGTCTCTTTGACTGTGGTTTGAGGCTCCGGAGCATATCATTTGTGTGTGGAAATGCATTAGCATTTCATCCTTATTCACTTGCATACATTGCATTGAATTGCATTGGGACATATATGTGTGTTTTAAGGTATGACTATGAGTATGGACTTTGATTGATGATTATTTGACCTTAGAGGATTTATGTGTTTGGCTTGTGACCGATTAATGTGAATGCTTGTGTTGGTTGTGAATTGAGCATATGTTATTTTGGTAGGCATAAGGCATGAATGACCTTATGAGGTATTGTGATTGAATGTGCAACGAAATGGTGGTTGAATGTTGGCTTGTATCGGAGTGATTATAATGTGTATAGTTGTGGCATGGTTGGTTTTGAACATGAAAGAATATAAGTAGTAAGATGAGTTTATCATGCTTTGTTGATTGTATGTTAAATTGATGAATGTGGTTATGAACGGATATTGTATAAATGACTATGTGAGATGGGTTATGAACGGATATTGTATAAATGTCTATGTGAGATGTTCTGAATGTTATTTGCATGTGATATGCCAATTGATATATTGTGTGAGAATTGATGCGTATGGTTTTGGCATGATTGTGTTTAGTATGGCTTTGGTGAGCCATTAGGGAGGATAGCCCGTGGAGGCTGACGACTCCCCTGCACCCCAGCTTTAATAACACTAGGGGATCACTTACAAAGTATATTTTATATACTCACCCGTGTTAGCTGTTGATTTTTCTGCAGAGTGAAATGTATTAGGGACGGGACTATGAGATCGGCGAGGCTGAGTGGTGCGATACTAAAGGTCGGGCTCCCAGTAGTTTTGGCTTTTGGTTGTGTTTGTATATCTATACATACTTTAGTATATATGAGATTTATAAGCATAACATGTTTAATGTTTTCCCATAGCTTCTGCATACTTAACTTGTTTTGTGTATGGCCATTGTCGGTCTTGTGAAATAATTTGGAAACGTCATTTCTAATGGTTTTCTCTCTCATACTTAGTCATTTTCAAATAAAAAATATATACTACCAAAAATTGGCTTTTATTTAAAAATAGTTTTACAAAATTTGGCGTCACACATCAAATATCATGAAATTAACACAAGCAGATCAAAATTCCATCTCATTTCATAATCTCGTACAACAACTAACTTCATCCAATATTTAACCTACGACTTTAACCACACTCTCAACTTACTTATGTTCACATTCATTCTTGTCATGCATTATATTTTATCAATCATAACATACCACATATACATATAAGATCATAGTTCATACCCAAGGTCTCATTTCACACTCCTATATACACATCACCTACCAAACATAGACACATTACACCACATGCTCATTCATATGACAACATTAGCTATAGCATGAAAGTAAAACACGTGATGAGGCATCAGCTAATCTTGATATGATCACTGGTACGATATCTAATTATGCACTTGATACATTGGTGTTGATTGACCCTGGAACTACCTGTTTGTTTGTGAGTGCGTTAGTTGTCAAGCAATTTGGGAGTAGTGTAGAGTCTTTGGGATATGTAGTAGCCGTATCGATGCCAACTGGAGGTGTAGTCATGGTGGACAAAGTGTTGAAAAACTGCGAGTTAAAGATTGGGGAGCTGAGCTACGTTGCAGATTTGATAGTGTTGAGGATGGCAGACTTTGGAGTGATTTTGAGCATGGACTGGTAGTCTAGAAACAAAGTCGTGGTGGATTATTATGAAAAGGTAATGACGATAAGAGGGTGTTACCTGTGGGTGAGCGGAGAGTTATACCTTCCTGCCTAGTTTTGGCAGCAATGGCCGCAAGACTAATCAGAAATGGGTGTGAGGCCTATTTGTCATGTGTGACAAACTTGGAGCATAAAAAGTTAGAAGTTGGGCATGTGGAGGTAATGAGAGAGTATCCAGTGGTATTCCCAGATGAGTTGCTGGGTTTGTTGCCACAGAAAGAGATCGATTTTAAGATTGAGACAATGCCAGGAGCAACACCAATCTCGATCGCTCCGTATAAAATGGAAGTAGTGGAGTTGTAAGAATTAAAGAGACAGCTAAAAGAACTCCTCGAGAAAGGGTTTATTCGGCCGAGCATGTCTCCCTGAGGTGCACCTGTATTGTTTGTTAAGAAGAAGGATGGGAGCATGCAGTTGTGTATAGAGTACCGACAACTAAATAAGTTGACTATAAAGAACAAATATCCACTACCGAGGATTGATGACTTGATAGACCAGTTGAGACGAGCCACAGTGTTTTCTAAGATCGATTTGAGATCAGGGTACTGGCAATTGCGAGTGAAGGAGAGCTCTATTCCTAAGACCGTATTTAGGACTCGTTACAGCCACTATGAGTTCACAGTGATGTCGTTCGGGTTGACTAACGCACCGGCAGCCTTTATGGCTTTAATGAATAATATTTCCGGTCGTTCTTGGATCAATTTATGGTTGTTTTTAGTGATGATGTGTTGGTTTATTCCAAGGATTAGATAGAGCACGAGGGACATCTTAGAGAGGTGTTGAAGATACTTAGAGAAAAGCATTTGTACGCTAAGTTTGAGAAGTGTGAGTTTTCTATGAAACAAGTGGTATTCTAGGGCATGTTATCTCTGTCGATGGTGTGATGCCAAATCTAATTAAGATTAAAACGGTACAGGAGTGCGAGGCTCCTAGAAACGTAACTGAGGTGCGTAGTTTCTTAGGTTTAGCAGGGTATTACGAGAGATTCATCGCCGATTTTTCTAAATTGGCGAGGCCAATGACTAACCTTCTTAAGAAAACACACCGTTTTTTAGAGTGAGCATTGTTAGAAGAGCTTTTAGGAGTTAAAGAGGAGGTTAGTAAAGGCCCCAATTTTAGTAGTACCGACAGATGGAGGAGGATTTGTGGTGTACACTAACACTTCTAAAGCGAGACTAAGAGGAGTATTGATGCAAAATGGAAGGGTAATTGCATATATGTCCAGATAGCTTCGGCAGCCTGAACTTAATTACCCAACCCACGATTTGGAGCTAGCTTCTATTATTCATGCCTTGAAGGTGTGGAGGCATTACTTGTACGATGAAACCTTCCAAATTTTCACCAATCACAAGAGCCTGAAATACAATACTACTCAACGGGAATTGAATTTAAGGCAGAGGAGATGGATAGAGCTCTTAAAGGACTATGACTGTGCTATCGATTACCATCTGGGTAAGGCAAATATAGTGGCTAATGCGTTGAGCCAGAGGGATAGAGAGGATGAGGATTTAGCAACTTATCACGCAGAGTTACTATTTGTATTGAGGGAGTTGAGAGTGCAGCTTGATGTTGTTTAGGGCGATATGTTAGCAAACATCCAGATTCGACCCTAGATGAGAGATTTGATAGCAGAGAGGTAGAAGGATGACGAGTATTTAATAAAGATAAAGAGGAAAGTGGAGAAAGGGAACTCAACTACCCCACACAAATGAGATGATGAGGGAGTACTTTACAATGGGGGACGGTTGTGTGTTCCCAACTTAGCTGAGATTAAGGAGGTTTTGATGTCAGAGGAACATTCTTCCCCGTACTCAGTGCAGCCAGGCAGCACTAAAATGTATAAAGACATGAGAGATATGTATTGGTGGGTGAATTTAAAGAGGGAGATTACTGTGTTTGTAGCTTGATGTTTGCCTTGCTAGTAAATCACGGCAGAACATCAGGCTCCAGTGGGAAAATTGAGGCCTTTGGAGATTCCCAAGTGGAAATAGGAGAAAGTGACTATGGATTTCATTATGGGGTTGCCAAAGACGTGTAGGCGACATGACGCTGTGTGGGTTATAGTGGACAGGTTGACAAAATCTGCACACTTTTTGGTGATATGACAGGATGACACCTTAGAAAAGTTGGCAAGCTTGTATGTTGCAGAGATAGTAAGGTTGCATGGTGTGTCTGTGTCTATTGTATCGGATAGAGACCCACGTTTCACTTCACAATTTTAGAGCACTTTGCAGGATGCTATGGGTACCAGACGGCTGTTTAGAACTACATTCCATCCTCAGACTGATGGTCAGTCTGATAGCACTAACCAAACCGTAGAGGATATGTTGAGAGCGTGTGCTGGAGTTTGGGGGAAACTGGGATGATCATTTGTCGTTGATAGAGTTTGCTTATAACAACAGTTACCACTCAAGCATTGGGATGGCGTCTATGAGGCATTATATAGGAGGAGGTGTTAGAGTCTAGCATATTGGGACGTTGAGGGCCTACGGCAGATAGAGGGACCGGAGTTAGTGCAGCAGACCCTCAAAAAGGTGAATGTGGTAAAAAGATGTATGCGGGCCGCACAGGATTGCCAGAAGACTTACTTTGATCGGCATCACAGAGAGCTGACATATGAGGTCGGAGATAGGGTATTTCTGCGAGTGTCGCCTTGGAGAGGCGTGATCCGATTTGGGAAGAAGGGAAAGTTGAGTCCGAGATATGTGGGACCTTACGAGATCATTGAGAGGGTTGGACCGCTTGCTTACCGGCTTCAACTACCGGAGGAGTTGTCCATACTTCACAATGTATTCCATGACTCAATGTTGAGGAGGCACCATTCTGACCCGAGCCATGTGCTCATGTGACGCCAATTTTCGAACCTTTCATTTTTCATTAAATTCAATTTTTTGCATTATATTTTTTTTTCTTTTTGAAATCATAAATCACAACAAGCAAAGAAAGAAATAGATGTGGATAAAACATATATGTATATATGTGAAATTGAAAGTGGCATACACGCATTTAGTTTAAACCAAGCCCGATACAAAATAATGCAAATACGCAGAAGCTATTGGTTTTGGTTTAAAACAATGCAAATGCTAAAAAGCATATATCATGGTATAAGGCTATACAAAAATAGCAAAAGTGTAGTATCTCAAAACTCAGCTAGGAGCCGACCTACTGCAGGCATCTCACGTACGCGCTCCGCCCAAAAATAAAGTCCCAGCACCTGCTACTGACGATCTGCACATATTTAAAACAGCAAAACAATAGGTGAGTATTTAAAAATACTCAGTAAGCGATCCTTAGGTCATTAAGCTGTATGCGCAGGGGAAACTTCGGCCCTCGCGGCCTAATTTCCTCCAATTTCACTATAGATTAGGTTCATTAATTAACAAACATAACAGGCAACTCAAACACGATTAATTAGTGATCTTTTGTAGGCCAGAACAGGGGAAACGGGCACGGGAAATGGCCACACTAGTCGTTCCCTGGCCGTTCGGCCCTGTTGGCCAGCACTTTACAAGGCAAACGACCATGGGAAACGGCCACCAGGCCATTCCCAGGCCGTTTGCACCTGCTTCCAGGAAAACAGATTGCATTTCAACGTTTAACCCATTCCAAACATTAGTATACATATTAATCCATTCTTTCCAACACTGAAACAATTCATTTGATCATAAAACAGGCCAGTTTTTATTAAACCACACTCATACACAATCCAAACAATCTATCCAATTTACTCACACAATTTGTGACCATCAATTCCAAGCACATGATCAAGGCTCCGTACCATCATTCTTTCATAACTCATAATAATCATCATAACATCCAAAACATCTCATACCAAAGCCATGTAGTAGCTAAACAATGGATGCAAATCGTGCATATGATTATGCAAAACACGCACATAAATGTATTGCTCCGGAGGCTTAAACTTATTAGCTAGAGAGAGACTTCACTCGATCTCTGCTACCTGAAATTGAGCGCTCGGCAAGAGAGAGACTTCACTCGATCTCCGCCCTTCAAACTTATCGGAAGAGAGACTTCACTCATCTTCGAAACATGGGTCACAGCCCCTCAAATCAATATCACATATCATATTTCTCATAATGTGAAAATGCCACAATGCATGAAATGCCAAAATGTTCATAAGACAACAATCGTATCCTTTCAATTCGTACACATTACATCATGGTATCACTTCATCTATCAATCATACATGAACATAGGCAAATCATACATCCTTTCCATTCTTACCAAAATCACAAACGGCAACCATACATGTTCATATTTTTAAATTCTTCAAAATTCTCAATTCAACTATCTCATCATTCAAACAACCACATACCATATTCATTGACCATTTCCAAACATACAAACCAACATAACACATTTCCACAACCAATAAAATCTACAACAAAACCCACCATGCAAAATTCATCTTTTCATATTTCAAACAATCTATTGATTCTAGCACAATCCAACAACATAGTGAATACACGAAATCAACCACACATATCCAAAATTCATCAAAGTAACTGGCAAAACACTTACCTCGAAGTCCAAGCGCTAATTCACCGCCCGAACTCCGATTCGATTACCGAATGTCGTTCCCTACACAAAATGTAATCACAATCTATACGTTATTAATGAATTCAAGCCACATTTCATATTCTTTTCTCTTATTTCTCTAAACAACCATTTCCCCCCAAACACTAACTCTTCAATCCTATACAAACTCAAGGTTTCGAGCTATACAGTTTATAGAATCTCACTCTAGAACAAAAACCCAACATAAGCACAAACAATGTGTCTAATTCCACTCCTCCAAATCAGATTACCAAAGGAAAACTTACCTAGTGTTCGTGTAAGCCCTAGCCCAATCCATTGTCTGTAACTTTTATTATTGAGTAATAAAATTATGAGGCATTATTTTATCATATCATGTATTGACTTGTGGTATGTTTTTGATAAAATATCCAAGAATGTTAATTAAGCACTTGAGGTATCAAGGTTGAGGACCTTGATAGTAGAACCTGGAAGATATGAGATTAACATTCTAAATATCCTTAGTCGCTTGTTTTTATGGGAATAGAAATAAATTAAGACTAGTATGTACTTTGTAGATGATCATGTTCTAT
>CANYCX010372459.1:0-11355 GCA_948193385.1 Breynia disticha f. nivosa | reverse complement strand
GAATGAACTTGATAAATATTGTCCACAGGTTGAAGAGACAGTTTGGATTGAAATGGGACGACTTGAAATTAAGGTTTTAGTGTCAAAATGGTGATTTGACAAAATTAGTCGACCAACATATAACTTACTCGACTAAGTTGTGGGCCAGAATAATCAAAAGCGCAAAATGAAAAGTCGAAAGTTTGAATAATGGTTAGTTTGCCAGGTCAGACAATATTAGTCGACTAACTGAATTTTTAGTCATCCAATTTGAAGACAAAAAGCTGTTTGCTTTTTGAAAGTGGGCTTTGGGCAGTGCAAAAGTTTTCAGAATTTAAATTTGAACGTTGTTCAGCTCCAAGAAAAAGTCTAGTCGACCAGAAGTGAATTTACTCGAGTAAAATGTAAGTGGATTCAAGACAGTTTTGTTCTGGAATAAACTTACTCGATTAACATAATATTAGTCAACCAAGTGAAAAATTATTAGCCGACCAAGAGACAACTTACTCGAGTAAAATGTAAGTGGATTCAGGATAGTTTGGTTCTGGAATAATCTTACTCGAGTAACCAAAATTCAGTCGACCAATTGGAAATATTTTGGTCAAGTAATCCGAATATTAGTCGACCAAGTGTTCTCTGCAGCAACGTTTTCACATCAGAAAGTGGAGCATCTTTGAGCTACTATTTAAGCAACAACTGAAGAAAGAGAAAGAAGAACTCTACAAAATATCTATCAAGCTCAACACAAAAGCTCTCAACTTTTGCTTTCTTATTTGTGCAAAATTCATAAGCTTTCATTGTTCTTCTTTGTACTCTTTACACAACTAGCATAGATTTGTTTAGTTTGTTCAGTATAGACTTTTGTGGTAGGTGTAACTTGAGCCAAAATTTAGGTTGTGTTTGTAAGGTTCCTTGATCCGTAACTCAAGTTTGTACGAAGTTCTCACTAAGCTTCAAAGTGAGGTAATAGTGAAGGGTTTGACAAAATCGTAAGTGGGAAGCTTAGGTAGTGGAGTAGGTATTTCTGTCGAACCACTCTATATCGTGTGTTCTTTGTTTCTTGATTTTCATATTTGCGAAAAATCAGTATTGTTCTCCAGCTCTATTCAAACCCTCATTTCTAGAGCTGGTTTTTATCCTACATAAATATCAGCTATGGAGGTTTTAAGTCCAAGAGTAAGTTCGGGTTTCTTGAATAGGCAGTGTGATGAATTGTAGCATTGTTTCAAATCCACCTACATCCCAAAAACCATACATATCTTATTTGTAAAAAAAAAAGATAAACATATCTAAGAAATGAAGTTAACATAGCATATAATTAACTGGAGGCTACAACATCATAGAGGTCAGAATCAACTTCGTGTAAGAAGACTTTCTTAGGTGATGGAGTGTATTATGGCTTGAACTGCTCGATCATTTCGAAGGAAATAGTGCCCAAATAGTTCAATCATTGGTTGGAAAAACTATAGTCACTAAATTTGAACTGATCAACTGCTTTCGACAATTTCTGTAAATAATTCAACCCAAATATATATATTAAAAAACATTTAGAAAAAATCTTGTTAACATTTGGTTTCTTTTTATTCTCATAAAAGATATTTGTTTACAGGTAAAGTTTAGCGTGAATTGTACAAGTACTAGTGGCATCCATGTCCATGAACCAGTGAATGCGGCAAATTTCATGACACTGATAGAATCGACAAAGAAGGTACTGTCAATGGTTAGTGCACTTCCAATGTGAACAATTCCTCGAATTCTAATGTAATCAAGCATGATTTGGATTGCCACAAATGCTTGAGCCTACAAATCAAAAAACAAAATCATAATACTTCTGCCGGGACCTAATTTACATATTTGATCTTTAAAACTTCAAGAATAGTGCATGCATATGAACTTACTACTTATCCAAATGGAACAAAACATATATACTGAGAGCGATCCAGAAATAACAGCCACAACCTCAACTCCATTGAGTACCCCAACGCGGAATCTTCTTCCTAATTAAATATATTAAAATTAATTAGTACGAGTGGTACGGTATTCCTTCTGTATATCAATTTTTCGGACTGAAGAAACATTAGCAGTTTTGAATTTATTAGTGAAACTGAAGTTAATTACCAACAATGTCAACGTGATAGTAAGCCTCCCAGATATCAGAGTTATCAAGAGCCTTTTCGTTAGTATTGAAAGACAGAATGATGCCAAAGATAGGTCCAATAAGTGAACGTGAATTTACGTGATCCTTATTTTCCATGTTGGGGAGAGGGTATGTGATTTTAAACTGCATGGTTTATTGAAGCATGGCTAACATCCCCAGCACCATCACCGTCATTCTCAGTGCTTGGCCTGCCATCTTGGCTTACTAAACTAGTTGTTGGAAATAGTTGTAAAATGTTTAGAGAATGGAAGGTTTGTGTTGTGGGTTTGTTCATCTTTTGGGGGGTTTATATAGAATTTAAGAAGTCCCACTTGTACAGTTCTGAAAGTTGAAGTCCAACATACGTATAATACGTATATAGATAGTCGAGTAGATGTTTCTTGCATAGTTTTCATGCATGTGCAATTATACTATTATAAAATAAAACATAGAATGTTGGCACTTAATTTTTTAAATGAATAATATGTGTCAATAAAATTATACAATATTTTTGAAATAATCCGTTTAATAATTTAGTAATATCGTAATAATCTGTTTAATAATTTAGTAATATCATAATATATTAGATAGTAATAATAAAATTAAATAAGACAATAATTTTGTCAAGTGAAAATCATTAAAAAAAATAATCCTAATCTAAGTTACAATATTTAACATATAATTATCCAGCCTTTAACAAATATAAGCATATAAGGAAGTATTTTAAAAGTTGTAATAGAAACGCGTTGAATAAACTATAATTTATTTATATAATGGTTATTTAAATTTTAAAATTTATATTTTATTATGTTAAATTTTGTTTCATTATAAAATAATTTTTATATATTGATAAATTTTAATATAATTAATGTATAGAATTTTCCGCCGCATTGCACGAGTGTAACGACTAGTATATAATTAATGAACATATCCTCAATTCTTATTATACACTAAAAACCCTCTTAAATATTTTTTTAGTACATTCTCACTTTAAATTTAAAATACCTTAACTTTCCAATTATTTTATAAATAAATAGTAAATCCGAATAATATTTTGTTTTTGACACTTATGTATATTTAAGAAATAATTCCCATTCATTTCATTCGTTTTTTTTATGTAGAATATTGTTTTTGAATATATGGCACATGACAATTACATAAGGTACAGGACAAACTCTCCCTGCATAAGGAAAAGACCTACTATATCTGTTAAACTCAGTTTTATAAACATTTTTCATAGCATACAATTTACTGAATTTTATGTTTAAATTTGTTTCATTGAAATTCTCTATATGGAAAAAGAGATTAATTTCTAAAAGAAAAATAGGCTACCTAATTAGCTGGAGAATAATTATATTTTTTGAGTAACATAAATTTATATTATTATATAATATAAATTTTGTATAATCTTTCATCCTTGAATGACTCTCATCAAGCTCGATAGAATACCAATTTACATTTTGAAAGCGGGATTGTTAAAGTCTACTAACATTGCACACATGTATGAGTTTAAGAATAATATAGATTGTAGAATTCTATTCATATCATTATAAACTACTTGATATTCTTATATTTTTCTGATGTAGGATATATTAACAATACTTCTTCGCATTAGTAACCCGATCAAGCTCATAACTTATCATTATCAGACAGGTTACAACTTCTCCACAAACAAGAAATTTCATTGCTGGGTTGAGGATCCATTGTTGTTAGACTATATGACTCTGATGTCGTGTTAAAGTTCATAGGCACATGTACACGTGTATGGACTTATGAATAATAAGATCGTGGAACCCTTTAATGCAAAACCAATTGCTTTGTATAAGATTCACAATTTATATCATCATAAACTAATTGGTACTCTTATACTTTTCTAATGTAGATACATTTCCAATAGGGATAAGGTTTAATTTCAGTTATAACGTTTAGTTCAAATTATAATATTGGGTCTAATCATTTTTTTGTCTAATTTAATGTTTATCGTTTGCGTTGTAACTAAATTTTAGGTCATCACATGAATGAAATCGCATCTCTAATAGATGATTTATGATGAAGTAAAGTCGCTTTTGATAGTTGTTATCCAAAAGAATCACTTGTGGTGGTGACAAAAAAAGAGTTTGAAAAAAAAATAGGTCTTTTTATTTTTTTTAGTTATTTGAATAGTTTAATCTTAATTATTATAATAAAATAATGTTTTTTTGGTTTTTTAATTATTTGAATAGTAAAACTCCCTGAATGATGGCATTGTCTTAAACTAATTTATTGATGATATTTAAAGTTATAATCAAACTTATTTAGGAATTGTAATTACTTAAATTAATTTTTAATGAGAGAATAATTACTGTTACCAACTTACATCTAATAAATAAAGTGTAAAAACTTGTGCATGTAGGCCACAAAATACATAGTTTTCGGATATATCTATATAAGATTAGTTTAAAATTTTAAATATTTTTCAAGTTAATTATCAACTTTATTCATGAGTTTACTAAAGTTTGTTAGTAATGTTCGCGAATATTGAGTATAGTGTATAATAAACCGACTAAAGGAAGAAAATTAAGTAAAATTTATCTTCATTTACCTAATGTGAGACACAGTAGTGCTCAAGAGGATCTACGCAAGTTCTTTTATTACTATGATATTATTGCAAAGCACAAATCATGAAATTTAATTCGATAAACTATATAAATATGATGTACTAGCTACAAGTGGACACACATTAGCTTTTTGGTTAAATGTCATGATTTAGAGTGGATCAATATTAGGCAAGGAAGATTATTTTTAAAATAATATCACTTAAGTTTCATATGACACTGTAACCAAATTACTACATTCTTGCGAGAAACGTGATTAATTATTGGTTCTTGTAAGATATGTAATTAGTTTTTATGACAAATTCTCATGAAATCAAAGATAATCGTAAACAACAGTATTAGGAAAATTATCCAGGGAACGATCACATTTAGCCAGAGATAGAAGATAGTGAGTAATCTTCTATGTAATGGGTTGCGTAAATTGACAAAAATTTATGTCATTGATGATAGAAATGGAATATGATCAATGATAGAGAGAATCTGCACTTGCAATCGTCATGTGTGAGTAGAAGATGAAAGAATAATTTATTCTGCCCATGACATTGGACTAGTCCAATAAATATAATTAAATTAATGGAATTAGTTATAGTTTATTTGATAAGAAAATTAAATTCAAAACATTTCTAGTTTAGAAACTAAAATGTAATTTTCAGTGAAAATGTACGTATTACCCAAATGGTACCTACTGTGAGAAGTTCCGATGTAGAATAGGGTGCGAAACATCGCTACAATTTTGACGTGCAGCGTGTGTAGATACGAACGTGCCCTTAAAGTAGTTATCACATTCTTCCGCTGTAGTAAACAGAATTCGAGATTAGTAATCCGAACGGTATCATCTATTTATTTAATTAATTATTTGTTAATTAATTGTTTATATATATGTGTTATATATTTTTTTGAAGATTATATTCTCGATACACCACAAAAATAAATAAATAAATAATGCTTTTTTAAAAAAAAATATTTTTATTGTTTTATTTTCTAGTTTGCCTTTTATAGTTAATGTTGGTAACTTAAAAGGAGTTTTAAAAAAATTAAAAATACTTCCATTGTCGTTCAATTTCTTGTTTTAATATATATAATTACATTAATTTTGTTATAGAATTAGTTGATTTTATTTAAGTTGAAAATATAAAAGAATGTTTTAGAAATATAAGTATAATTTTTATTATTGCCACTTAATTTTACGACTTTAAACTCTCATCTTGTGGCGTTTATTTTTGGATGGAATGACTATAATTTTATGATAAAACTCTTAACATAAAGCCAATTTGAGAGGCTCAATTATCATTCAAAGAAGAAATTAGGGATTCGCATGAATTTATTTTTATTAATAGGAATTCTCTCTCTGGAGGCAATTATGTGGGACTTTTATCATGAGTTTTTATAAGTTGGGACTCAATTTGATACATACTTATAATCTTTAGATATAGTAAAAAATATATACGAATTTTTAATTTGTTTTATAAACAACAGATTTAATTTTATATAATATATAATATTCAGTAAAATAAAAAAATCTTCAATAAAAATAATTTTTATACTGAAAATCACTCAATCATGCTCGAGCAGAAAATAAATGACTTATTTATTTATGAACATTTGACAATTTTCAAAGGAACGGTAAGGAAATTTTTAGATGATTTGTCATTTATTTTATATTGGACGTCGAGAATGGAAGACGACAAATGTGTCATATTGTTGAAATAGTAGTGATGCTTGAGAATTACAGCTACGGACCACATTTAAGATTGAAATGTTCTTATTGTATAATATCATTATTCATATGTCTAATCTTCATAATGATGAATTATCATTATTCATATGTGTAATTATCATTATTCATATGTCTAATCTTCATAATGATGAATTTTGATTTCTTGAAGGGTTGTGCGTAAATGATTATCAACAAAGACAACTCCGAAAGATCCATAATTTGTCAAAAAAAAATATATAGATTTATGACGAAATGCATTGAGAAATGATTGTTAGAAATAAAGGCGTCGGAAATCATATTTTCAACGAATTTTAAAACTAACCCTTGTGTTAAATGCACATATTTGACGCTAAAACGTGTGGGAGCTATCCCGACGCAACACTTTCGTCGAAAAATTTAGCTTCAAATTATTTTTTATACTAAATGTAAAGTTAGTATCAAAATAATTTCATGTCATTTTAATGTCAAAAATATTTCAGGGTAACTCTCGGACAATTTTTTGGGGACGAATTTTCGCAAAATTTTAGCGTCAACTTAATTGATCGACGCTCAAACTTCACCATGGATATCTCTTTCCAAAGTTGAAAGGATAATTTATTCCGCCCATAACGTTTGGGTTGTCGAATAAATATAATTAAGTTAATGACTTAATTAAGGTTTATTCGATAAAAGGATTAAATTAAAAACACTTTTAGTTTCGGGACTAAAGTGTAAATGTGAAGGTACTTATTCACCAATATCTACCTCCACTTCTATAAATACATATCCTTCCCTCCAAATTTTTTACCATTTTTCCATCAAAAGGAAGAGAAGAGAAGAGACACTTCTCATCTAAAATAACCAACAGGTGGTTATTCCTCTCGGGTGATCAGGGTTCTGGTGCAGGACCGAGTGCGAAACATTGCTCATATTCTGATGCGTTTGCACCTGTGAATACGAGCAAACTCTCAACGAGGTAACGTTTTTCTTCCGCTGCGGTGTATGGAGTTCCAGGTTCGAATCTCTGTCCGTTTTATTTACACTTAATTAATTATGTGTTAATTAATTAGTACTATATATATATGTTATATGAATATGGAAAGACTGTTAGATTTTAGAATTAATTTTCTAAGATGTTGTCGGTACTGATAATGTTGATTAGATGATTTTATTTTGTGTAAATGTCATCGAATTAGACCGAAAACCTTAGGCTGGTACGATTATGAAAATAAAACTTTGAATTTGGGAAATTTTACCACACCATTGAACTCAAGAGGCTGAAAACATTCGGAATATGAATTTTGTTTCGTCAGAACAACCCTAGAAGGCGGCGCATGGCTTGCACTCGCCACCACTGCTTGCTGTTGCGGGTGGGGAAACAACTGTTTCTTCTTCTGTTTGCACGAACGACAGACGCGCCCGTCGTTCAACCAAACAACCTGTTGCTTGAAGCTTAACCGTTGAGCGTTCAACGCACAGTAAAATGACATGTCGCTTTAAATGCAAGCGACAAAGCGTTTGCTTCGACTCAACCCCAGAACCGACCCAGACTCACCCATCTCTCCAACCCGACCCACTTCTCGACCCGCCCATTCGAATTGCATTTCATCCAACCAAATTGTGCCACGTGTCGCACATGGCTCATCTGCGATTGGTTCACGCTACGCGAGTGAACAGAGCCCTTACACACTCGCGGTAGCGCGTGGGGGCGCGCACGGTGGCTTCTAGCAACCCAAATTTTCCAACTTTTTGACAAATGTAATATTTACAATATTTTAAAATTTCTGGTATATTTTTTGTAAATTTTAAAATTCCATAATTATTATTTTCATTTAAACTTGAATAAAATTTGGTATTTTAATTATTTTAAATGTACCTATGTGTCAAATAAAATTCTAATAAAATTACGATTACGTTGTAAAAGGTATTAGAATTTTATTCTATAATTTGTTTATATTTTTTACGTAATTTTATATGTGTTATAGAGTAATTAATTAAAATTATGTATTTTAATTATTGTAAATATAATAATTTTTCTATAAATTCTAATAAAGTTATATTGTGGTTATAATGTGTATTAGAATTTTATTATGTAATTTGTTTACATAGTATAATTACTTTATATTCGTTATAAATAATGCAAATAATTAAATGCCCACAAAAGAGATCCGCTAGCGTAAAAGATCAAATTTTTTAATTCTCCTAGTAAATCCTAAATTAAGAAATATTTTTCCTTTTGGATTAATGATTAAATTGATGAAGTTAAAATGTGTTTTAACAAAATCAACAATGAAATCCGAAAATTAATCTTGGAAAGAAATTTTATTCCTTAATTAAAAGTATGATTTGGCAGAATTATTAGAAATCGTAAAATATTTTTCTAAGTGAAAATATCTACGAGATTTTTGTTTGGAAAATATCAGAAATTAGCGAAAAAATATAATATAGCAAAATTGGATGTGATCCAATAAATTATATTTTATGAACTATTGTATAATGTTAGTGATCAATGTGGAATTAATTGAGACACAATTTAATTGCCATACAAAGTTGTGAAACTTAGACGTAATTGAATGATTAGATAATCAGGATTGTGATTTGTCAAAAATCAATAAATTGATTTGAATGGTTTAACAATATTTTAAATAATAAGAATTACTTATCTTAATTACGGGTCTGTTTGGAATTGCTATTGAAAATTGCAATTGCTGTTGGAAAAAGTGTTTTTTTAAAATTGCTGTTAGAAAAATCAGACAACTGTTTGGTAATGTATTATGCAAAAAGTACTGTTAACTATAAAAATATTTAAAAATTATGATAAAAAATATTATTTTAAATTATTTAAATGCTAAAAATACAAATTAGAAAGAAAATATTAAAATTCATTTTTTTATTTTTTAAATAATATTTGTTTTTATTTTAAAAATAATAATTAATATTTTAAATTATATTTTTTATAATAAAATCATATATTAAAATATATTAGATTTTATAAAAATTAAATTAGAATTGAAAAAAATTATTTTGTTAAGAAAATGAGGAATTATGATTAAAACTAGAAAATTCTTTTTTGAGAAAACATCAAATAGTAACTTTTCTAAAAATAATATTTTAACCGAAAGCACTTTTAATAAAAGCAGATTTTTAGTTTTATCAAACACCCAAAATTGTTTTTGGTAGTCAAAAGTTGTTGTAGCTTTTGCAAACAACAATACCAAACGCACTCTATGTTAGTCTTAATTGGAATTATAATAGGTATGATGATTGGACTAAACTTTTATGGACGTTTGAATATTTAGTATATTCATAAAGATAAAATTTTAGTAAATCGAGAAAGGATTAAGTAACGAGGATTACTTATAATAATTAGTGTGGTATTAATTATGGTCTCGATTTGAGTGTTATTGGGTTAAATAGTATTTTCTGCAAAGATTACGTGTTAATTTTTGAAATTCTATCGCGAAATTCATTGTGTGTGCATACGTGCCTTTGTGGACATAACAACTTATTGTGTAATAAGTTGACAATACCATTAGTTGGGTATTGACAAGACTTAATGAGAATTAAATCGTAAAATACCATTTGTGGGGTATAGGATTTTTAGTTTTATGTTCATTATCAATGTTTAATAAATTTAAATGTTATTTGAAAGTGTAAATTGTTTAGTACATTTTATTAGAAATGTCGCATTTTTAGATAAATAAAATATTTGTAATTTTTGTTTATGACGTAATAAACATGAGTTGACTAAGTTATAGTAACTTAAAAAATTGAACTAAAATGAAATTTACTATTAATAGTTAAATTTTGGTCTAGTTAATGTATTAGCCCAAATAAATCTAGTGGTTCTACCACATTGTTTGTGAGCTTGTTTTATGTGAACCAAACACTAGATTAAAATTTAATGTATCAATGGTAAATTCAGTATAATGCTAAGATTACTTATTTCGAAAGCAATAAATTATATAGAATTATTTATTTATTTGTGTAATAATATTTACTATTTACTACTCCTAAAGTCAATTAATATTAAGATAAATGTAATCGTGCATTAGGCTTAAGTAGTATTAATTGCACGGGTTGGAAATTAGTTTTCCAAATGCACGATTAGAAACTACGTGTTTTTAACACCTTAATTTTGAGTCAAAATTCAAGAAAGTACTGTATGCTCGACATAATTTTGGATTTCTACGAAGTGGAATAAATGGATTCTGTTGTGTGCGTCATTATACTTTGTGAATAAATGATGAATGAGATTACTAAGAATCATATTAGTATCAAATTTAATGAATTGGTGGACCCAGGTCTTTTGACTTCTACATTTGATACCTAAACACAAGTGTTGTGCGTAAAAGCTTCGAAGCTTATATGATTCATGAATTAGTCATATTAGTTAATTAGTAACTAATTGCGCATAAATACACCAAAAGATGTTATTTATTCCTTAAGGGGGTTTATCCAAGTGGGAGACACATGGAATAACAACCTAAAATTGATAAATATATGAGATTATTTATTGAGAAAGTTCGTAGAAAGAAAATTGAGAATTTTCTTAAATTAAGGACAAATGGTAAGGAATAAGTTTAAGAATTAGAATTCTTAAGAAATGAGAGATTTGTTAAACTAAAGTGCAATTTTAAATAAGGAATCAAGATTTTAGCGAAATACCTTGATTACTCAAAGTATTGAACTTTGGAGTATACACTTTAAAGTGTGTATCGTATCATGTTTAAATAGATTATTTTATTTTTTCACCTTTCGAAGATGATAAATTCCAAACTTTATCTTACTTATTGAAGAATTAAGTATTTTTCATTGGTGTTTGAAGTATCTAAGTGAGAAAAGTCAAACACGTCAAGACTAAAGCGAAAAGTGGGAGTTGTTCTGATCGATTAGCTAATAATTAGAATGTTAGGACATTATTTAAGTTGAGTTACCTAATTGTGATT
>CANYCX010372404.1:0-12391 GCA_948193385.1 Breynia disticha f. nivosa | reverse complement strand
TGATTGAGAATTGATGTGTTGCATGATTATATATATCGATCGAATGCATGACGCAACAACAAATAAATTTAGAAAAAGCATCATATAAGGGCTAAATATATGAATGCTTGAAACCGACCCTAAGAGGTTATGTTGCTTACTGAGTATAACTCACACAAATATTTGTCTGTAACGCTCAGCAGGACTCTAGAGTACGATATTTTGGATTGTGCATAGGTGCAACTCTTGGATTTTGGAAGTTGACGAAAAGGAAGACCAAGGTGCAGTGTATACTCTAGATTAGAGTTTTTATTGTACATGACAATGTTATAAATTCTATTTCACACATTTTGCTGGAGTTATAATTGAAAGTAGATTCAGTTGGAATCTAGTTTCTTTTATAACCCAAAAACGTTTGTAAAGATATTCTGTATATATATATGTTTGAGATTTGTGAAATGAGTTTGAATTTGGATTGGAATTTATTTTATTTTTATTTTAATTAAAAACTTAATTTCCGAGTTTAAGTGTTATCTGTAGGAGGGAAGTATACGCAGATAATATTTAAATTCGGGGGCCACAATTTGGCTATTCAATCTTGTAAACTAATCAAGACTAAGATTAGAACAAGAGATACAAATGGAAAGGAATAACCCATTGATAAAGGATCATGAAACCATTTTGTTTCAATAGAGGTATGAGAAACGATTGGGAGCAATAAAGTAGGTTAAGTGGTTGAATTACTTTGGTGTAGGTAGGTGGAGTTCTGCGTAAGTTTGTAAATACAAAAACAAATGTGAAAAAAGTTTTCAAATAACAATAATTTGTAATTAAATAATATAATTAAGGTATATTTAAAATCAGCCCTATAAAAATTGATGTTGTAAGTTATGCCTTAGATAGAATGGTTACCAAATAGAAATGGGCCAATGAGAGTGACAAATTGTTTGATAACACTAATTAAGTGTTTAATTTAAAATAGTAAACACTTAAAATTAAGTGCGTTTGATAATAAAAATAGATAATAATCAATTAAAATAAAAATGTATATTGAAAATTGTACACTAATAATTAAATATTTTTCATAATCATGTTTATCCAAATAATAAGAGATGAATTTCATTAATAATTTATTTTTAAAATTTTTCATATATTTATTAATAATTCAAAATTATAACTCTAAAAATTTAAATTATTAAATTTTCTATTATCATCATTAATAAAAATCATATTGCTAAAAATGATTTATAATTTTATTATTTTTATTATTTTATATTTTTTTGATTTGGTAAAAATTTTAAATGATGATTTAGTTGTATGTTAGTTATATTTGTCAAACAACTTATTGAATTCAACACTTAATTTTCAGTTATAAACAGAAAAGTTTTATTAACAGATTAAACATTCAGCACTTAAAATTTAACACTTAATTTTTCAGTACTTAATTTTCAGTTTTATCAAAAGGACTATGAGTGTAAATTCTGATGTAAAAAATATTTTTTTTGAAATTATGTTAAAAATAATAATTATTTTTTATTAATTTTTAAATTATTGATTTTTGTAAGTATCAAACACCAAAAAATTAAAATAATATTTTAAAAAAAATCAGGCCTATTGTTTAAAAATTTTAGTAGAGTATGAGCTAGAATGTTATAATTATAAAAAACGAAAAATCAGAAAAATAATAATTTTATGAAGACTTAACAAAAATAAAATAAAATTTTTATTAACCTCAGCCGCCGGACATGAAGTTGTCCGATGAATATGATGTCCTGTCACTCAGTTGAGCTCCTAGTACCGAAACTGACACCACATAAAAACCTCCCTCACCGCCATGTCATTCACCGTCTCTCTTTCACCTCCCTCTCCCACCACCTTCCAATCCTTATTCAACCATCCCAAATTCTCAAATTACCCTTTCACCCTTCACCTAACTTCTACTTCTACAAGGATACATAGCCTCCGTGATGATCCTCGTAATTGGAGCCCTTCCATCAACCCCGACATTCTAAACAATAACACCCTATCCGACGAAGACGACGTCGACGAGGAAGATCGGAGTTTGGATTTGTTGGTTAAGTTCGTTGAGAATGTTTTTAGGAAAGTCTCGAAACGTGCTAGGAAAGCAGTACGCTCTGTTTTGCCTCCTTCTATTTCTTCTAATCTGGTATTTCCTTTTACTTTATTATCATCATTTATCTCTTCTTTTCAATCAAATACTTAATTGAGCATCGCAATGTCTACTAGTAAAGCAAACAAGGGGTTATGGCTTGTGAATGCAGGTGGGATTTTCGGTGAATGGTGTTTTGGTTCTCGCCTTTCTCTGGGTTTTCAAGGCATTTCTTGAGGTTAGCCCCATCTTTTTTCCTTGTTTGCTTTTCCCCTCGATCAGTTTTGTGAAATGAAGTTCATAATAGTCCAAAGTTGTATTGTTTGTTTTAGCTAAAATAGTTTGTTATTCCGGAAAATGTGATCTGCTTTGTGGTGATGGAAATTACTATTGTTTCATGCACTGTAATACTCCATATATGGTGTACTGATGATGGAAACGGGAAGTTCACGTTGGAGTATATGAGTATCAATTATTGTTCTCTTTTGTGCCCACAATAATAGATTTGGAATTTATCAAATTGTGATGCTACACTGCGATTCAACTTTGGATTTCAATTGTTAAAGGGTTTATCTTTTGGGTGAGCCTTTTTAATTTCTGTCTTAGAAAATTGTTGGAAGAAATGAAAGCATCTAAGAAATTAAAGGGTATCTCAGCATAGGAAATGAAGGGTTAAAATTTTTTCTAAGAGTGAAGGGACATGCGTGATCGCGAATAGTTACCTTAGTATGCTTCTTTAATTGAGACGACGTCAATTAATGAACACAAGTCATAGCATAGATATTGTAATTCGAGACATTGAGGCTATTGGAATCTACTGGTTTTAGTTAGAAGTTGCCGAAACAATCCCTGTACAACTTGCTGCTGTTGATTTGTGATTCTCGTATTTTATTGAATTGTTGGTTGTTCTTCCCTTACCTCAGGTTCAATAAAAATTCTTAGACATCTAGTTTTTCAGTTATACTCTCTTGAAACGTAATGCATGCCTTGAAAAGTTTAATGTAGCTTTTTGCTACTTATTGTGTTAAATGCAGGTGATATGCACCCTTGGGAGTGCAGTGTTTGTAAGCATTTTGCTTATCCGAGTAATATGGTCTGCAGTAGCATATTTGCAAGAGAGCCGTAATCCCAAGGAAAATATACTTGACGATGACCTTCGTGCATGGACTGGTTCTCAGCCTGCGACTTGATTTAATCAAACTGGCCCACAGACAGCAATTTCCAAACTAAAGATTAGGACGATGGTTCTGACGCCGTTTGAGTGTCCAAAATCACCATTGATGCAGTCTTCTGTACAAGGAACTCTGGATTCATGAAAACCAAGGTCAGTGTGTTCTCCTGCTTCGGTAGGCCTCAAAAGAAAATAAAAACAGAAAATAAATGTATAACTGTATCTGTGGAGATTAGTTTGCCATATGTTTTGGGCATTAGGACAGATTGAAAAGATTGCAGTGGTGGAAAATGAAAGAGATGATTCATTACTGTTTCAGATAAATTTTTACTGCACTTGTAGCATTTTCTTACGTGAAATCAAATGAATGATGTAATGAGTTATGGAACATGTTATAGCAGTTTTTAATGGATACCATTTGATGGTTTTTGTTTGATTCTTTTGATCTTACAATAAAAATCTAAAACAACAATACCAAAAACTGCCTAATCAAATAAGTTATCTGAACTGGAATCTCAGCTATATCTCTTTTGTGATGGCCTAAGTTCAACCTTACAATTTTTCTAACTTCTTCAAATCTCTTAAAAATTAGGTAAATGTCCAGTTAAGTGTGAAAATGTTCATCTATATTCATATATCTGACTGGCGTATTTTTTGTGTGAATATGTTCGATTTTAGTTTAAATGTACAAAAATGTTCACTCTCACTGCTTGTGTTTTCTTTCTCTAATTTATTGCTTTCGCATGCATCTTAATTAATTACATTTGATTTTCTCTGTCTTACAAGTAATTACTCTATTTTCTTTTTATTTCACTGGATTTATTTTTTTTTTATCATTTTTCTTTATTTTCAGTTAGTTCTCTTTTTTTTTTCTTTTCCATTTCTTTCCAAATAAGAAAATAATCAGGTAATGATCGGATATGTTTATTCATGTTCATGTATGTTCTTTATATATTTTAAGAATTTCATTTGTTTTGAATATATATGATTACAAATAAATATTATTTAATATTTTAATGATCAATAAATAATTTGATATGATTTTATTATTTCATTAAAATATTATGAACATACTTTTTTAAGGATTTGTGTACTTTTAATTTTTGTTAGCGTTCAGTATAAATGATTATTAATGAACATTATATGATGATCGATGTTTAAATTGTATTGTTTTGTTGCTATGATATTTTTAATTTAGTGTGCAATGAACATTAATGCACGTAAATGAACACGAGTTCATAATAAATCTTTAAAATAGTATGATTTTGTTTTTATCTTTAACTTTTGTTGTTTATGTTGAACATAAATGAATGTTATTTTATAATTATGTTCAAAACAATGTGTTTGTTTATTGTTGTGAAAACAATGATAATCATATAAATGTTTAATGATGGTCATCTGTGTTTGTATTATTTTGTTGTCATGTTATTTTTATATTTAATGTTCAATGAATATTAATAGATAGAAATAAAAATCAATTTATAACCGATGTTTAAATAATATAATTGTTGGTTTTGTTTTTGATTTTTGTGAGATACGGTGAAAAAAAATGAAGATTATTTAATAATCTATGGTTGTTTATTATTGTGAAAATATTAATAATTATATAAATATTCAATCATATTTGTTTCATTAAATTGTATTATTTTGTTGTAGTTATTTTTAAATTCAATGATCAATTTGTTGTTCGAAACACTAATTCAACAACCCCAACTTGTCCCTATAACAATTACAAAATCATATAAATATTAGTCATTACAAACTAAAAGCAAAAAAATGTTATTTACTCACATTTATAATAGATTGATAATCAAACTTAACAAATGCCATACTTATAACTACAAATCGACCATTTATAAAGAAAATACACACATTCAAGAATGAAGCGAGAAATGCTTACCTTTTATTTATCACTCATTATATTGGGTTCAGGTTCTTTATCGTCACTATTTAAAGTTTATTATTATAAAAATATCAGATTAATTTGGTAAATTATAATTATAACAATTTTTTAAATTCATTTTATAATTATAACATTTTAATGTTTGGATATTGCAAATTTAGCCGATTCATATTTCCTCCTTTTTTTACGCTCAAATTCGAAACAAAAGAATCAGTTATGCTAATATCTAGCCGATTCATATTCCTTCTTGTTTTATCAAACAGGGTTCTTAAGCGTCTTCATCACATCTTCATTACTGTCGGTTTGTTGAGTTGCAACTTTTGCGAAAACCTTCTTGCGATGTCTTCTATCAAAACCTTTGTCGAATAACGTCTGTTTGGGGGAATGAATACTTGCGAGTTTTCTTTTTTGTTGTTTCGTTAATGCGGTTCATTCTTGAGAGTTTTTTTCTTGCGATTGGAAGGATTTTGTCTTCTTGATGAATGTATACATAGTGAAGTAGGTGGGTTTTTGTGGGAGATGTTTTTGTGTAGTTCTAGAATTAGGGCTTAGTGTCAAATTTAGGTTTTTTTTTATTTTTATCTTTCATTTTGTGTTTCAAAGTGGGTGTAAAATTGATAATAATTCATTTAGAATCTTCAGATTGTTTGCAGAATGACGAACGAGAATCAAGAACAACATTAAAAAAAAGAAAGGCAAAGAATCTTTTAGAATCTTCAGATTGTTTGCAGAATGACTAACGTGAATCAAGAACAACATTCAAAAAAAGAAAGGAAAAGAAAGAAAAAGGATTATGGCGAAGGAGATGTTCGGCCAAAAAAGAAATCTAAGAAATCCGAAAAAGGCACAGATTCGACTACTGTTTTTAGGGCGGTTGGTGATGAGGTAAGATGTTTTGAATTTATACTTGTGTTGTGAATCTTTGTGAACATATGTTTTTTATATTGTCATTGTGAACTTGACATTGTGAATCATATTGAACCTTAAAAAGTTTGTGAGCCTGTGTGAACCTTATAACATTAGTTTGAAATTGACACTAGTTTGAACCTGTGTGAACCTGTGTTTGAATGTGTTTTTTTCTTTTGAACTTGACTGCATGAACCTCAATGAACCTTAGAATTTGAGTTTGAATGTTTATTTTTTTTGTGAACTTGACATTGTGAATTTCTATGAGCCTCAGAATGTTGCTTAAATGACCATTTTCATTGTAAACTTGGCTATGTGAACTTATGTGAACCTTAGAAAGTGAGGTTGTATGAGTACAAGTGTTTATGAACTTGATCCAGTGAATATCATGTGAACCTTAGAGCGCTTGTTTCAAAGTGGATTTTCTAATGAACTTGGTTTTTGTGAACCTTTGTGAACCATAGAATTTGAAATTGAATGTTTATTTTTTTGTGAAATTGACATTGCAAACTTCTGTGAACCTTAGAATGTTGCTTAAATGAGCATTATCCTTGTGAACTTGACTATATGAACCTGTTTGAACCTCAAAAAGTGAGAGGTTGAATGAGCACATGTGCAGATCTATTTGAACCTGTGTGAACCTCTGTACCTGATAATTTTTTGTTCATTTTTGTACGGTCTTGATTTTATTGTCTTCATGGGTGAATATTTTGGTGGAAAAATCTCGTTTTTCTATCATGCAGATTTGACATCATTGTTGAAAAATGTTGTACCAGTTAATTGCTTGGAGTCTTTGAGGGAAACAGTTTTTAGGTCCATCTTATATGTTGGTGCTATTCAGGGGCAAACACAGTTGGTCCATGGATTGATGTTGAGGGAGATTGTAAATCCAGATATCCATTACACGCGTTTTTTGTTAGAGGAACTGTTCTCAGTTTTGGTCTACGAGAATTTAGCGTAATCACTGGTCTGAAGGTCTTTGGAGACTTGAATATGCCAAACATCAAGGATGAAGATTTATCATTAATGAGAAAGTAATTTATGTCTGAAGAAAGTGTTCCTTCTTCATCCGTTTTTCATTTAATTAGATACAAAAGGTGGAACACAGAAGAGGATGCATTGCAGTTGGCATTGTTGGTGATTATCCACTTTTTCATATTGCCAAGCAGGGAGGAAATCAAGATTCCGAACATTTTGCAATGGTGCATTTTGGAAATTATGTTGATTTTTCTTGGGGTCTTGTGTCCTTCAGAATGATGATGCATTTAGGATTGATTGACCAACAAAGCAAAGAAGGAGACAAATTCATTCTACTATAATGTTGAAGGTTGCGCCATTCCTTTTCAATGTTGGTTGTACGAGTGTTGTTCTAGTCTAACTGGTGTTTTGTCGGCCAGACTGGGAGAAGATCCCCTAGAATTTGCAATTGAATTTCTCAGGAATCGACGAGGATGCAGTTGGAAACAATAAACCAAAAAACTTTCAATGATCAAGAGGTTTGCATTTTATTTATTTTTATCATCATTTAATAAAAGTATTGTTAGTAATATTTATGTTTAATTTTTTTATGTTGTTTTGTTTGTAGTTTGTTGTGACAAATATATACTTTTCTCCTATCAAAGTTGATATGGTTGATCATGGGATTGGTCTCGGCAAAAGGACCAATTTACAAGAAAATGACCCAAATGTTAATTGGTGGGAATCTGGGCAAAGAACTTCAGTTGAAGTTCGAATTACTAATCTTGAGAACGTTCAATCAAAGCTGCATAATGAGTTTTAAGCATTCAAGAAGGAGATGAGTGTTGATTTAGCAAACTTTTCAGAGCAAATATTGGTGATAAGTTCTACTTTAGCAGAAACCATGGAAGAATTTTGTAAAATTGTAACTTTCTATTATGAAATTTTATGCTTTCACATGTTTGTATTTATTCTGTATTAGTCATTAACTTTTTCTTATAAAATAGGCTGCGAGAACAAATTCTCTTATTGAGGAAAATGTTTCTGGATTGAAAGATGGTAATGAGAAGGTTGGTATTTTATGTTTTTTGTTTGTGTTATGTGTGAAGTTTTTTCTTCATGAACGAATGTTGCCTTTAATTAATTGTTATTTTTCAGAAAAAGGAAAAATCAACAAATGTAAATGTTGACAATTTGAATGTTGAGGCTTTACAGTAGCAATTGAATATGTAATCTTTCTTTAATTATTTTTTTGAGGTTTAATTATTTTTTTAATTGAACATGTGATTATGTTGATTAGTTGTTTATGTGAACTTGGGTATGTGAACATTTGTGAACCTTAGAACATGTGAACCTATGTGAACTTCTTTGAACATGGGATTATATTTTTGTTTAACTGGATTTGTTAACCTTTCTGTAATTGAACAGGTTGGTGGTGAAAGAACTAATGTCGATGATATCATTGGCGATGCTATTGAAGACGCAAATGTGAACCTTTGTGAACCTTTGAACGTATCAATATGAGCGTATTCTGTTTGTGAACATGATCATGTGAACTTTTGTGAACCTTAGAATAGAGCTTAAGTTGATTTTATTTTTTGTGAACTTAAACATATGAACCTTTGTGAACCTTAGTAGTTTGGATGAAAATTGGTATATTTTGTAAACTGAATAATGTGAACTTCTGTGAACCTTAGAATGTTGTCATCCTCGATTACATAAAAGGGTTGAAGTTTAATGCTGGCAAACCATGGGCTGTTGTTGATGATGTGTTAATGTCGATTATCTGTCGTCAGCATTGGTACATGATACTCTTTGATATACCAAAGAGGTTCGCATTATTCAGTTTACAAGGGTTCACATTATTCAGTTTACAAAATATACCAATTCTCATCCAAACTACTAAGGTTCACAAAGGTTCATATGTTTAAGTTCACAAAAAATATAATTAACTTAAGCTCTGTTCTAAGGTTCACAAAAATTCACATTTGCCTCTTAAACAGCATCCCAATGATATCATCCACATTAGTTCTTTCACCATTAACCTGTTTAATTACAGAAAGGTTCAAAAATTTAGTTATAAACAAAAAATATAACCGCATATTAAAAGAAGTTCACATAGGTTTACATGTTCTAAGGTTCATAAAGGTTCACATACTCAAGTTCACATAAACAACTAATCAACATAGTCACATATTCAATTAAAGAAAATAATTAAACCTCAAAAAAATAATTAAAGAAAGATCACATATTCAATTGCTACTGTACAAACTTCAATATTCAAATTGTCAACATTTACACTTGTTGATTTCTCCTAATTCTGAAAAAACAACAATTAATTAAACACAACATTCGTTCATGAAAAAAACTTCACATAACACAAACGACAAACATAAAATACCAACCTTCTCATTACCATTTTTTCAGTCGAGAAACATTTTCCTCAACAAGAGGACCTGTTCTCGCAGCCTATTTTATAAGAAAAAATTAATGACTAATACAAAACAAATACAAACATGTGAAAGCATAAAATTTCATAATAGAAACTTACAATTTTGAAAAATTCCTCCATGGTTTCTGCTAAAGTAGCACTTATTACCAATATTTGCTCTAAAAAGTTTGCTAAATCAGCACTCATCTCCTTCTTGAACGCTGAAACTCATTATGTAGCTTTGATTGAGTGTTCTCAAAATTAGTAATTCGAACTTCAACTGAAGTACTTTTCCCATATTCCCACCAATTAACATTTGGGTCATTTTCTTTTAAATTGGTCCTTTTGTCGAGACCAATCCCATGATCAACCATATAAACTTAATAAGAGAAAAACTGATATTTGTTGCAACAAAATGAAAATAAAAAGAACATAAATATTACTAACAATACTTTTATTAAATGATGATAAAAATAAATAAAATGCAAACCTCTTGATGATTGAAAGTTTTTTGGTTTATTGTTTCCAACTGCATCCTCGTCGACCCTGAAAAATCCAGTTGCAAATTGTAGGCTATCTCCTCCCAGTCCGGCCAGCAAAAACACCAGTTAGACCAGAACAACACTCATACAACCAACATTGCAAAGCAATGGTGCAACCTTCAGCATTATAGTGAAATCAATCTGTCTCTTTCTTCGCTTTGTTGGCCAATCGATTCCTAAATGCATTAAGCATCATTCTGAAGGACACAAGACCCCAAGGAAAATTAACATAATTTCCAAAATGCACCATTGCGAAATGTTCCTTCAGAATCTTGCTTTCCTTCCTGCTTGGCAATATGAAAAAGTGGATAATCACCAACAACGCCAACTGCAATGCATCTTCTTCTGTGTTCCACTTCTATATTTGATTAAATCAAAAACGGATGAAGAAGGAACACTTTCTTCAGACTTAAAGTACATTCTCATTAATGATAAATCTTCATCCTTGATGCTTGGCATATTCCAGTCTCCAAAGACCTTCAAACCAGTGATTACGCCAAATTCTCGTAGACCAAAACAGAGAACAGTTCCTCCCACAAAAAAATGCATGGAATGAATATCTGGATTTACAATATCCCTCAACATCAATCCATGGACCAACTGTGGCTGCCCCTGAATAGCACCAACATATAAGATATGCCCAAAAACTGTTTCCCTCAAAGAGTCCAAGCAATTAACTAGTAGAACATTTTTCAGTAATGATGCCAGATCTGCATGATAGAAAAATTGAGATTTTCTCACCAAAATATTCACCCATGGAGACAATAAAATCAATACCGTACAAAAAAATGAACAAAAAATTATCAGGCACAGACGTTCACACAGATCTGCACATATGCTCATTCAACCTCACTTTTTAAGGTTCAAACAAGTTCACAGAGTCAAGTTCACAAAGATAATAATCATTTAAGCAACATTCTAAGGTTTACAGAAGTTCACAATGTCAAGTTCACAAAAAAATTAAGCATTTAAACTCAAATTCTAAAGTTCTAGAGGTTCACGCCGTCAAGTTCATAAGCAAAAAACACATTCAAACACAGGTTCACACAGGTTCAAACTAATGTCAAGTTCAAACTGATGTCATAAGGTTCACACAGGTTCACATCATCAAGTTCATAAACATAAAACTCATTTAACCTCACTTTCCAAGGTTCAATAGGATTCACAATGTCAAGTTCACAATGATAATATAAAAAAATGTTCACAAAGGTTCACAACACAAGTATAAATACAAAACATCTTACCTCATTACCAACCGCCCTTACAAGAGTAGTCGAATCTGTGCCTTTTTGGAGTTTTTGGACTTCTTTTTTGGTCAAAAAACATCTCCTTTGTCAGAATCCTTTTTCTCTTTCTTTTCCTTTCTTTTTTAAATGTTGTTCTTGGTTCTCATTCGTCATTGTGCAAACAATCTGAAGATTCTAAACAAATGATTATCAATTTTACACCTACTCTGAAACACAAACTGAAAGATAAAAATAAAAAAAAAATCCTAAATTCAATACTAAAGCCTAATTCTAGAACTACGCAAAAACATCTCCAACAAAAACCCACCCACTTCACTATGTACACATTCATCAAGAAGACAAAACCTTTCCAATCGCAGAAAAAAAGAACTCGCAAGAATAAACAGCATTAACGAAACAACAAAAAAGAAAACTCGCAAGGATTCATTACCTCAAACAGACGTTATCCGATAGACGTTTTCTAATAGAAGATATCGCAATAAGGTTTTCACAAAAGTTGCAACTCTACAAACCAACTATAATGAAGACGTGATGAAGACACTTAAGAACTATGTTCGATAAAACAGGAAGGAATATGAATCGACTAGATATTAGTGTAATTGATTCTTTTGTTTCAAATTTGAGCGTAAAATAAGGAGGAAATATGAATCGGATAAATTCACAATATCCAAACGTTAAGATGTTATAATTTGTAAAATGAATTTAAAAAATTGTTATAATTGTAATTTACCAAACTAACCTGATTTTTTTACAATAATAAACTTTATATATGCCATAGGGAATAATTACCATGAACTAATGTGGATGATATCATTGGCGATGCTGTTGAAGACGTAAATGTGAACCTTCATGAACCTTTGAATGTATCGATATGAGTGTATTCTGCTTGTGAACATGGTAATGTGAACCTTTATGAATCTTAGAACAGAGCTTAAGTTGATTATATCTTTTGTGAACTTAAACATATGAACTTTTTTGAACCTTAGTAGTTTGGATGAGAATTTGTATATTTTGTAAACTGAATAATATAAACCTCTGTGAACCTTAGAATGAGTTATGCAAATGAAGTGTATTTGTTGTGGACTTAACAATGTGAACATGTGTGAACCTTAGAACATGTGATTATGTTGATTATTTGTTTATGT
>CANYCX010372342.1:0-14905 GCA_948193385.1 Breynia disticha f. nivosa | reverse complement strand
TCTAAGCTTCACTAGACTGCATCTCAGTGTGATCCAAGTGCGACTCGACCTCGTCTCAGCTTGATCAGAGCATTACTTCACACCCTGTTGGTGTGACTTGACCCGTCTCGACGTGACTCGACCCCTTCTCGATGTAACTCTACATCGTCTCGGCATGACACAATCACGTTTTGACGTGATTGACTGCCTTTCTACGTGACTCGATATTGCATTGGCGCGAATCTACGTCGTTTCAGCATGTCTCAAACCCCTCTCGGTTTGGCTCGACCATGTCTTGTTGTAACTCGACTGCGTCTCGCCCTGGCTTGACCACATCTCGGTTTGAGTTTACTGTCGCTTAGTGTGTCTCGACCATGTCTCCACGTGACTCGATCGTGAGTGCCCCTTGACTGCGTCTCTATATGATCCGAGCGTGACTCTACCCTGTGTCAGCAATATTGAGACATAGTCGAGTCTCGTCTAGACAGGGTCGAGTCATACCGAGACAAGGTCGAGACATGTAGAGAGATAGACGAGTCATGCTCAGATCACATTGAGATGCAATCAAGACACGCCTGAATGGCGAAGAGTCACTCTGAGGGAAGATCAAGTCACGCCGAGAGGCAATCGAGTTAAACCGAGAAAGGGTTGAGTCAAACTCTGATCATGCCAAGAAGTGGTCGATTCATGCCAAGAATGGGTCAATTCATGTCGATACAGGTCGAGTGACTCAAAGATGTGGTCGAGTCATACTGAGACATCGTTAAGTCACATCTAGACGGGGTGGAGTCACGTCGAAACAAGGTCGAGTCACACAGAGACACAGTCAAGTCACACACATAGTCAAGTCATGCTCGGATAACACTGAGACATAGTCGAGAGACACTGAGTTATGGTCGAGTCTTACCGAGACGGGTGGAGTAACACACGGATATACTGACACGCAGTCGAGTCATTCTAAGATCATACTGTGATACGGTCGAGCCACATTGAGATACGGTCAATTGACGACAAGATATAGTTAAGCCACAGTAAGATTCGATCAAGTCATGCCGAGACGTGGATGAGTCATGGCAAGATGCGGTTGAGTTTTCCCGAGTTATAGTCGAGAAACGTCGAGATGAGGTGGAGCCACCTTGGATCACACTAACAAGTGGTCGAGTAGCGCTCAGATCACGTCGAGACACGGTTGAGTCATGCTCAGATCACGTCGAGACACGATTGAGTCATGCTCAGATCACGTCGAGACGCAATCGAGTCACACCGAGACAAGGTCATGTCACATCTAGACTACGTCGTGTCACATCGACACAGGTTCGAGTCATACAGAGACACGATCGAGTCACATTTGAATCACAATGAGACATGGTCGAGACATATTGAGACAATATAGAGTCTTGCTGAGGCGGGATCGAGTCATGCCAAGAGGCGACAGGTAACACTGAGATGGGTCAAGTCATACCGAGATGTGGTTGAGTCACTCCGAGGTGTGATCGGGTCATGCCGTGAGAGAGTCGAATTACACTGAGATGCAATTGAGTCAAAATGAGATCATGCTGAGAAGTGGTCGACTTATGCCCAAACTGGGTCAAGTCATGCCGAGATAGGTCGAGTGAAGCTAAGATGCAGGCGAGTCATGACGACACATGGTCGAGTCACCTCTAGGCAAGGCTGAGTCATACCGAGAGTAGGTCGAGTCACGCAGAGATGCGGACAAGTACGCAGAGACTTGGTAGGTCACACTTGAATCACGCTGAAACGTGATCGAGACACGGCGAGACAGTGTAGAGTAACATCGAGGCGAGACAAAGTCACACCGAGAGGCAGTCGAGTCACGACAAGACGGGGCCGAGTCATGCCGAGATGGGGTCGAGTCACATCGAGGCACAATCAATTCACATTAAGATGGGATTGAGTCATGCTAAGATGCGATTGAGTCATGCTCGAATCCCACCAAGAAGCAGTCGATTGATGCCTGGTTCATTCTGTAAAGAAGTCAAGTCATGCTCTGAAAACGACAAAATGCGTTCGAGTCACGCTGAGATATGGTCGAGCCAAACCTAAATAGGGTTGGGTCATACGGAGATGCGATCGAGTCAAGCTCAGATCCCAGTGAGACACAGTCAAGTGACAATCAGATGATGCCAAGATATGGTCAAGTCATGCTCGGATCACAAAGAGACGCGGTGGAGACACACTGAGAAGCAGTCAATATTTGCTGAAATGCGGTCAAGTCACACCAAAACACGCTTGAATTCACCCTGTCTCAAGAGACTCATTCACGCCTTAGCGAGATCCGAGTTTGACTCGATCATGTCTGAACGTGATCTAAGCACTAGTTGACCACATGACGTGATCCAAGCGTGACTCCACCCCATTTTGGTGTTACCTTATCTCGGTAAGACTCGACCACATCTCGGCATTATTGAACAGTGACTCAACAGCGTCTCGACTTAACCATCAGAGTCGACCACTTGACGGCATCATCAGAGTGTGAATCGATCGTATCTTATTATTATCCCTAGCGTGATGACCGTGTCCTGACGTGACTTAACCATGTCTTTGCGTGACTAGACTGCTTCTCAACATTACTCAACTGTGTCTCGGCGTTACTCAACTCATCTTATTATGACTCAACTGCGACTCTGCGTGACTTAACCCTATCTCTCCGTGACTCGACCTTTCATTGCGTGATGACCTGTCTGAGCATAACTCAACCATATCTCTGCGAGATCCAAGCTTGACTTGATCGCGCCTCTGCATGACACAACCTCTGATTGGCGTGACTCGAGCTCGTTTTGGTGTCATATCTGTGTAACTCGACTGCGTCTCGAATTGATTTGAGTGTGACTCGACCGCATCTCGGTGCGATCTGAGAGTGAATGGACTGCGTTTCGGAGAGGTCCGAGTGTGACATGATCTCGTGTCTTTCTAATCTGAGCCTGAATTTACCATGTCTCAGCGTGATCTGAGCTTGACTCGACCGCGTTTCATCGGGACCACATCTTTGCGAGATCCATGCTTGACTTGATCGCGCCTCTGCATGACAAAACCTCTGATTGGCGTGACTCAAGCTCGTTTTGGTGTCATATCTGTGTAACTCGACTGCGTCTTGAATTGATTTGAGTGTGACTCGACCGCATCTCGGTGCGATCTGAGAGTGAATGGACTGCGTTTCGGAGAGGTCCGAGTGTGACATGATCCCGTGTCTTTCTAATCTGAGCCTGAATTGACCATGTCTCAGCGTGATCTGAGATTGACTCAATCACGTCTCGGTGTGAGTCGATTAGGCCTCAGTATGGCTAAAAATGTCTTTGTATGACTCAACCCCGTCTTCGCTTGACATGACCACAACTCCACATGGCTCCACCCAATCTTGGAGTGACTCGATTGGGCCTCAGCATGACTCGACCGCATTTCGATGTTGTTCGAGCATGACTCGAACGTGTCTCGGTGTGATCGAAGCTTGAAACAATCGTGTCTCAACATGATCCTAGCATGATTTGACCGCATCTCAATGTCATTCGAGGTTGACTCAATAGCGTCTCGACGTGATTTGAGCTAGGCATTACCACCTCTCAAAGTGATCCGAGTGTGACGCGACACTGTCTTGGTGTGATCTGAGCGTGACTCGACTGCGTTTTGGCATGATCCAAGCATGACATGACTGCTCAACGTGATCTGAGTGTCATCTGATAGCGTCTTAGTGTGATCTTAATGTGATATGAGGTGTAACTTGACTTGTTCTCAGTGTGACTCGACCCAGTCCCTGCGTGACTTTACCCTGTCTCAATACGACTCAAAACTGTTTTGGTATGACTCGATCGCATCTTGACAATGTCTATTAGGTACTCACCAATCTTGGCATGACTAGATCGCATCTAGTCATGCTGAGATGAGGTCGAGTTACGCAGAAACGGGTCGAGTCACGCTGAGGAGTAGTCAAGTCACATCGGGGCGGGGTCTAGTCAGGCAGGGATCACGCTGATACGTAGTCGATTCAAGTTTTGAGCATGCGAACATGTGGTTCATCCACACTCGTATTACGCCGAGAGGTGGCCTAGTCAAGCTCATATCTTAAAGAGAGGCGATTGAGTCACGATGAGTCGGGGTTGGGTTACGCCAAGACATGGTCGAGTCACGCGGAGACGAGGTTACGTAAAATCGAGACGTGGTCGAGTCATGCCAAGATGTGGTCGAGTCATGCCAAGAGAGAGTTGAACCACGAAGAGATGCTGTCGAGTCTCATCTATGAAAATGCTTAGATCACGCCAAAATACAGTCCACTCACGCCAAGAAAGTGCCAAACAACTCTAAGATAGATCTAATCATGTCGTGAGGCATTCGAGTCATCCTAGGAAGGAGTCAAATCATATTAAAACACGGACGAATAAAACAGAGACAGTTGAGACATGTTTAGACTCATTCGCGTCACTTCATGGCGGGGTCATATATCAGGGTTGTGTCACGCTTTGATCATAACCTGACAGGGTTGAGTCATGACAAGATCACGTAGAGACGTGGATGAGTCAAGCTCAGTGCATACCAAAATGCGATCGAGTCACACTAAGATCACGTCGAGACTGGGTCGAGACATGTTGAGGCACATTTAAGTCGTGCTGAGGGAGGGTCGAGACCTGCTCAGATCATACCGAGATAAGGTCAAATCTTGTCGAACACAGGGTAAAGTCTAGTCGAAACAGGGTCGAGTCATGCTATGCTGGGACAGGGTCAAACCACGTTGAAATGGGGTCGAGTTACGGTGAGATGCGATTGAGTTACGCTCGAATCATTCCGAATTGAATTCAAGTCATGCTCGAATCATATAGAGACGCGATAGAGTCATGCTCAGGTAATGATGATGCAAGGTCGAGTCATGACGAGACGGGTCCAATCATGCTGAGACGGAGTCCAATCATACCAAAAGGCGGTCGAGTCATGCTGAGACACGGTTAAGATATTCTAGGATTATGCCGAGATACAATTGAGTCATGCTCGGGTCATCTCGAGATAGGTCAAGTTAAGCCGAGACGGGTCGAGTCACGAGGAGATGCGATCAAGTCACACCAAGACGCGATGCAATTAAGCCAAGACATCGAGATGTGGTGCATTCACATCCAGACACGGTCAAGTCACGCTCAGATCATGCCAAGACATTGTCGAGTCGCACTTAGATCTCATCGAGAAGTAGTCGACTCACGTTCACATCGATGAGGTCGAGTAACTCCAAGAAAGGGTCGAGTTACGTAGAGGCGTGGTCGAGTGACTTTGAGACGTGTTCATGTCACGCTGAGACTGGATCGAGATGCGGTCGAGTCACATTGAGACATGGTCAAATTATGCCGACATAGGGTCGATTCATATCGAGAAGGGGACGAGACATGCTGACAAGCAGTCATGTCATGTTGTGACACGGTCGAGTCACGTCGAGATGCGGCTAAGTCATGCTCCAATTAGTACAGAACACTGTCAAGTCAAGTTAGAACGCGATCTAGTCTCAGCGAGAGGAGGTTGAGTCATACCGAGACGGGTCGAGGCATGCTGTAAAGCGGTCAATTAACGTCGAGACAAGGTCGAGTCACGCTGAGATAACTTCTATACACGGTCAATTCACGTTTCTAGCACGATAAGACGTGATCTTTCCACGCTCATATCACGCTGAGACGTGGTCTAGTCAAACTCGAATAACAAAAAGAGGCGATCGAGTCACACTGAGTAGGGGTTAGATTCGCTAAGACGGGACCAAGAGGAGGTCGAGTGACATCGAGGCACGGTTCAGTCACGCCAAGAAGTGGTCGAGTCCCACTGAGACGATGTCGAGTAAGCCAAATACAGGATCTAATCACTCCGTAAGGTTTTCAAGTCATCCCGAGGCGGATCGAGTCATGCTGAAACACGATCAAGTAATACAGAGACGCAAACGAGTCACACAGTAATGAGATCTAATCTCAGGCCGTAACGGGTCAAGTCACCCCAGACAAGTTGGAGTCATCCTCGAATCACAACGAAACGCGATTGAGTCACGACAAGATCACCTTGAGACATGAACGAGGGAAGCTTAGTTCACGTCGAGACGTGATCAAGTCCCGCTCAGATCAAGCCAAGATAGGGTCGATTCACGTCGAGACATATTCAAGTCACGTCGAAAGAGTGTTGAGACCCACTCGGTTCACACCGAGACGGGTCGAGTCACACCGGAATAGGGTTATCAGGCTAGGATGGTGTTGAATTATGCCATGCAGGGACAGTGTCGAGTCACATTGGGATGGTCGAGTCACACTTAAATGCGGTCGAGTAATGCTAGGATCATTCTAAATTACATTCGAGATATGCTCAACTCATATTGAAAAGCGGTCGAAATGTGATCGAATCATGTTGATATGCGGTCAACTCACGCTCGGATCTTGTGTTGACACGAATGAGTCATGCTCAGATAATGTAGATAAAAAGTCGAGTCATGTCGAGACAGGGTCCAATCACACTACAGTGTGGTCGAGTTAAGTCGGCACGCTGTCAAGTTAAGCTCAGATTATACCGAGATAAGATCAAGTCATGCTGGGATAACACTGAGATCGGATCGAGTCACATCGAGATGGGATCTCACGTTGAGACATGGTCACACGTCGAGATGTTGTGTTGTCATGCCAAGATAGCATGCGGAGACGCGATCGAGTCCTACTGAGACTCGGTGCAGTCACGTTGATACGTGATCGACTCACACTCAAATCATGGAATGGTGCTGTCAAATCACGCTCAGATCTCACCAAGAAGCAATTCAGTGACGTTTAGATATCGTCGTGACGAGGTTGAGTTACTCCAAGAACGTAAAAGATTCACTTTGAGAGAGTGTGTTGTCACTCTGAGAGTTGGTCGAGACGCAGTTGAGTCACACCAAGACATGGTCAAATTATGCCAAAATGGGGTCAGTTCACGTTGAGACAGGGACGAGTCACACCGACACGTGTTCGTGTTGTTAGTGTAAGCCCTAGTCCAATCCATTGTTTGTAACTTTTATTATTCGATTAATAAAATTATGAGGCATTATTTTAACATATCATGTATTGACCTGTGGTATATGTTTGTTAAAATATCCATAAATGTTAACTAAGCACTTGAGGTATCAAGGTTGAGGACCTTGATAACATTCTAAATATCCGTAGTCACTTATTTCTATAGGAATAGAAATGAATTAAGACTAGTATGTACTTTGTAGATGATCATGTTCTATGGGTCAGAGATATTTGGGATATCTAGCAAAGTGCATAGGTATAATGTAGAGCATTGTACTTGGAGAGCGATCACTATTTGCAATGTCAAATATTATCCTAAGACTGAAAATTACTGTGTCTCCTGTTGTGATTTTTAGTGTACTTTGACATACGCCTAACGTGACTATAAAAGCTTGACAAGTATGGGTATGATTGGGTATGCTATGAATCATAATTGAGAGCAGGAGTGAAGTGACGGGATTGACCCTCTCTGTGAGAGATGATATCACTGGCCGCTTGATAGACAAGATTGGGAAGAGTGTTGCCGCACCCGAAAGAAATGATTAAGTCTTTTATTCAAACATATCAATTTTGTCATAGAGATCACGAAAAGTGATTGAGCACTAAATAAGGGTGTTAGCGATATGCCATATGCTAAATCAAGATATCGAAGGTCAAGGGATTTATTTGAATTATAGTAGGGCTGTTGACACTGCTCGTTAGCTATTTAATTCAGGGTGATCATAGTGTCATACTAGAAACCGCCTATGATTTATGAGTTATTAAACTCATTTCCTTTATTAAATAGTCCTACAGATCGCACATGGACGGCAAAAACCCAAAAGGGTAATTTTGGTATTTAACCATAGGTCAAAATCCGGCTATTGGGCCGTGTCGAATTGGGCATTTGGGCCAATTTTGGTAATTAGGCCCGAGATGGATGAGAAATAATATTTCTTACATGAATTTAAGACAAAGATTATTTATTAAATATGTGTCTTAAGTGAAAATGTGTAAGAAATAAATAGAGAGAAAATTTAGGAAGTACGTCTTAAATTAAGACATGATTAATGTAGGATAATTAAAAGAATAAAATCTCTTAATTATCTACATTATATACACGACAATGAGGGATTTTAAAAGAGGATTTTAAATTTCAAAGGCCTTATCAAAGTCCTAAAAGATTAGGATTGCTAAGTGAAATTTAAAATAAAAACATTTTAAATTTCAAAAGCCTTATCAAAGTCCAAAATTATTGTCTATAAAAGGATGAGAAACCTAGTTCTTTTTGCATAATATAGTCGTCCCTCATACACTTCCCATTGTCGTAGCTTCCACCTAAAAACTAAGAGAGTTTTAGGGTTTTTCTTAGACAAGATAAGTGAGATTTAGAGCTAATCTATAGTGGTGATCATCGTGTGCCTTAACGCTTACAAGAAATCTCATCTGAATTGACCAAGAAGAGATGGTACGTTATTCTCTTTCATGCTAGTACACTTATTCGCTAATCTGTATGTTATTGTTGTAGAGGAAACACGACTGGGGTTCTTCCTTGGTGTCAAAAAGGTCACTTCAGTGTATTCTGAAGTGGTAGATACTTGGTTTTGCCCGAAACCATTCGGCCAAGCAAGAACGTTGCAAAGGTATGTTCTTTTTCATAAAGATTGAATCATTATATCAACTAGTTGTAAACCGATTGTATATAGCATGGTTTTAGTTGATTTTATATCGATCCTTGGCTGTTCTTGCATGTTCTTGATGTTTATTTTTGCTGTCATTGAGTTTAATACATGTAGGAAACCCAACACGTGTCACTTCATGAAATGGCCGAGTCATGTCCAGACGCAGCTGAGTCACGCTCGAATTAGCCCGAAACACTATCGAGTCACGTCGAGATGTGATTGAGCATGTTGAGACGAGGTCGAGTCACTCCGAGACAGAGTCAAGCCACACTAAGAAAAGGTTGAGCCACATTAAGACAGGTTTGAGTCACGCAGAGAAGCAGTCAATTCATGCAGAGACGGAGTCAAATCATGCTCGAATCACGCTAAGACTTGGCCATTTCATGGCAAGATGGGATCGAGTCACATTGAGAGGCTGTCGAATCACGCTGAAATCATGCCGAGATGTCGTCAAGTCAATTCGAGACATGGTCGAGTGACACACACCAAGATGAGATCGATTCTTTCCTAGACGTGATTGAGTCACGTCGAGATGCAGTCGAGTCACGCTAAGCTCAAGCCAAAAAGTAGTTGAGTCAAGATTGAATCATGCCAAAATGTAGACAAGTCACGCTCGGATCACACTGAGACGTGGTCGAGTCATGCTTGCAGGATGTTGAAATGAAGTTGAGTCATGGAGAGACATGGTCAAGTTACATAAAGATGTGGTCAAGTCACACGGAGGCTGTGTTGAGTCACACCGAGACAGGTTCGAGTCACGCCGAGAAAGGGCCGAGTCACTCCGAGAAAGGGCCGAGTCACAGTGAGACATGGTCAAGTCACGTCGAGACTAGGATGAGTCACACTTAGATCACGCCAAAACGAGGTCAAGTCATGCCTGAATCTCAACGAGAAGCGGTCAAGTCTTGATCAAATCACGTCAATACAAGTACAGTCACGTTAAGACTCGGTCGAGTCACGCAAAAACGCGATTAAGATGTGGTAGAGTCACACCGAGACCAAGTCAAGTCACGACGAGACGCTGTTGAGTCATACCAAGACATGGTCGAGTCACAGTTGAATCACGTAGAGATGTGTTTAAGTCATGCCTAAACTAGAGCTAGTCAAGCCGAGACACGGTCGAGTCACGCCAAGATGGGGTAGATTCATGCTCAAATCATGTCTAGACGTGGACGAGTCAGGTTTGTGTCACAGTGACATGTGGTCATGTCAAACTAATAGAGAAAAACGGCTCAAAATCGTCGGGCCAGACCGAAATTGGCCCGGTCAACCCGTTGGCTCCTAAAACTGGCTTAGCCTGACACAAAATTGGGGAAACCCAGTTCCTGGGTGGGTAGCTAAACCGTGAACTGACAGTTGCAGCTGTTGGAATCATTGGATCCAAAAGTCGCAACGGCAGTTCCAACGTCCACTACATTTTTTTTATTTTTTAAATTTTCTCTGTCCTCTCAACTCTATATGAACTACCATTTTCCACACAAAATTCACTCTATTTGATCTTTCCATTCTCTCAATTATACACAAACTCTCACAGTTCACAAATCGTACAATTGTTTTAAAAAAAATATCAAACGAACAAAATATTTTCGAAGGAAGTGATTGCGAGGAAAATTTTTCTCCCACCCAAGGAACTCAAAATGAGTGGGGAGAAGAAAGAAATATTAATAATGTTATTTCTTCGAATATTTTTAAAGTTCATTTTCAAAAGAAAGTAAAGGAGGCAAAAATTTTAACTTATTTCTTGTTACTTGTGATTATTACAGGAAGGAGTACACGTTCAAGCATGGAGGTGGATACAGGACTTTCACAAGGCACTTAAAGAATAGTCACCGTGATAAAGTCAGCATGGATACGGGTTCTTCCTCTCAACCCTCTTTATTTTGTTACGATGATTGTGCTTTGAGTGGTTTTGGTGAAATGATTAGTCTAGAAGATTTGCCCTTCAATTTTCAGAAAAAGTAGGATTTAAAAAAAATGGATGTCTAAATGTGCTCAACTCGCCTTTAAACCATTTTCACGATATGAAGTAAAAAATAGTGTGTTAAAACTATAAAAACATCAAAAGGAATAGTTAGTTGATTGTTTTCAAAATAATAATATTCATGTTTCTATTTGGAGCAATCATTTGGGAAATCATTTGTATATGGGTTTAACTTGTCATTTTATAGATGAAAATTTTATAATGAAAAAACAAGTGTTATCTTTTAGAGGCTTTGATGATCCCCACACCACTTCTAACATTATTTTACTATTTTATAATATTTTAGAAGAATATAGACTAGTGAATAGGGCATTTGCTATTTCCTTTGATAATGTTAGTGCTAATACCACTTTTATTAATCGTTTTGACTATGCTAGTTCAAAATTTTATGAAAGAAAAGAAGACGGCACCGTTATCTTGAAACAAAAAACAAGTGTCCTTATTTTGAGGGAGACACCATAACCGCTACCTCTTTTGTTGCAGAATTAGATTAGGCTTACTTTTGTCATATTTTTTCATTGTTTTTTCTTTATTTTGTATTAATTTATTTATGTATCCATGATATTCCTATGCCATAAGTGAGGGAAAATTAATAAAAGATAGAGCTGCCGTCCTCTTTTGTTTTATAAAATTTTGAATTAGCAGGGTCAAAACAGTATGGGATAAACCTCCATAAAATGTTTCACAGACCATTTCAAATTGAAAAAGTTGCAAAAAGTTTCAGAAGCTTTTTGAGGGGTTGAAACAGGAAGCCAAATGGCTTGGCCCAAATCGTTTGATGCTACTGACCTTAGAAGAAATCCATGAGGATCAAAATTCTTTAAGAAACGGCATAGCCAGGCCGTTCCCCAAATTGTTTGGATATGCTCAAATAAAAATCCAAACCATGAACTGTCAGTTCAGTCCAAGAATCGACAGTTCAAACCCAGCCCAGAATGAAGAGCGGCCCGATCCGACCCATCAATGGGATGGGCCGGTTCCATTTGATTACGTGAGCTTATGATGGCATGATTATATTCTTTCTTTGATGTTCATATTTACTGTTTGCTTATGAGAGATATGAGAGCATGTGATTACTTGCTTTGAAGAGTATGCTATCATTTCAGTTATGATCATACATATAATTTGATTTGAGTGGCCATATGAATTGCATTAATTCATGTGTTGCATTAGCATTGTGTGACACGTGGCCATAATATCCTAGGCTGGGCCAGAGGATGATTTTGAGAGAGATCTCGATGCTGGGCCAGGCCTGATGATGGGATTAAGGGAAAATGAATAGCAAAGAAAAAGAAAAGAAAAGAAAATCAATACCCTAGGGCATGGATTGTATGTTAATTGCATTGGCATTTCATAAATGCATTTATTCTTATTTGCTATGACTATGGATTTCATACATTATATTAAGTATGATACGTGTGGATTTATTAGATAAAAACCTGAATGATGACTATGAATGATTAACTAGAAATGGTAGTTATGAGTGATCATTATTGTTTTTGAGTTGATAGATGATTAAAGGGATGAGCAAGGGGGCATGCTACCAACACGACTCATGCCTCTTACAATTGTTCTGATGTCAACTGACTGAATTTAATGACTGGAATTGATAGAGCTTAAATAGGGTCGACTGTCCTATCGAATAACGTACATAAAATATTAAAAGAAACGAGTACTTATGCAGTAGCTACCTTGGTAATTGTGTTAAAAGCACTTACTGAGTAATTCAATTACTCACATGTTTGCTTTATTATGGTGTGTGCAGAATTAAAATAATTCCCATAAGAAGGGTTCGAGCTTTAAATTTGTTGTGTAGTTTGAATACTATACTTTCAAAGTTTGTATAAACATTCTCAAAATTGAGTATTACTTATTAACTCTTGAAAATATTAGCTATATATCCATATTTTTGTAAATAATCGAAAATAAACAGTAATAATTTTGAGCGTCACAAGGCTCGCTTTATACCTCTAACTGAGAGGTGGTCGAGTCAGGCTGAGAGGTGGTCGAGTTAGGCTGAGATGTGGTTGAGTCACGCCAATTTAGGGTTTGGTTACCCCTAGATGGGCTCATGTCACGTCAAGAAGACGTAGAGTCATGCCAAGATATGGTTGTGTCACGTCGAGACAGAATGATGTCATGTTTAGATCATCCTGAGATGCGGTGAAGTTATGCTCAAATCACGACGAGACGCGGCCTAATCAAGCTCGGGTAAAATTGTGTCGTGGATGAGTTTTTCTTAAATCACACCTAGACGGGGTCAAATCATGCTCAGATCATGCGTAAACACAATCTAGTGACTTTCGAATCACGCTGAGATGAGTTGATCTATATAGAGACATGATTGGGTTCAGTTTAGTCATGTCGAAACAGGAACGATTCGTATCAAGACTCGGTCGAATCACGCCGACATGAGGTCAAGTCACGCTGAGACTAGGTCAATTTACACTGACGCATAGTTGATTCATGCTTTGAACATGACGTGATGGGGTCGAGTCACGTTGAGATAGGGTCGAGTCACGGCGAGACATGGTGAGTCACGTCGAGACATGGTCAAGTCAAAGTGACGAACAGTTGAGTCTTGCTCGAATCACATCATACGGTCGAGTCACACTGAGACTAGGTCGAGTTATGTTGAGATAAGGTCGAGTCACACCATGAAGAATGGAGTCATGTCGAGACGTGGTCGAGTAACGTCGAGACGCATTCGAGTCATACTTGGATCACTTTGAGACACGATCGATTAATGTTAAGATGAGGTCGAGTCACACTAAGAAACAATCGTGTCACGCTGAGATGATGTTAAGTCATGCTCTGATCATATTGAAATAAGATATTTTCAAGGTTGGAACACCCTGTGACATAATTGAACCACTCTCGAATCATGCCGACACACGGTTGAGTCTTGTTCGAATCACGCTGAGAGAGGGCCGAATCATGCTGAGACACGGTCGAGAGGCAGTCAAGTCACACTGACACACTCAAGTCACGTTAAGACGGGGTCGAGTCATGCTTGGATTAGGCCAAGATGCGGTGAAGTCACGTCGAGATGCGGTCGAGTCATGCTGATACAAGGTCAAGTCATACTAAGACACGATTGAGTCACGCCGAGACGTGGTGGAGTCACACCGAGAAGTGGTATAGTGACACCGAGACCAAGTCGAGTCATGCTCAGATCATATCGAGACGTGGTTGATTCATGCTCAGATTGCGTCAAGACAGGGTCAAGTCAACCCAAGATAGGGTCAAGTCACGCCGAGAACTGATAGAGTCACACCGGGACGCGATCGAGTCATGTCGAGACATGGTCAACTCATGCTGGACGTGGTCGAGTCTTGTCAAAAAGAGGTCGATTCACATCGAGATGTGATTGAGTCACCCAAAGAAAATACTAAAACATGGTCGAGTCACGCCAAGACGTACGACGATACAGAGACGAGAGATGCCGAGATACGGTCAAGTCAAGTTGAGACGGGTTTGAGTCATGCTAAGACACAGTTGAGTCACATTAATAAGAGGTCTAGTGACACCAAGACGGAGTCGAGTCAACCGTAAATCACGCTAAGATTCCATCGAGTCACACTCAGATCAAGCTGAGTTGGGTCAAGTAAAGATGAGATCCGGTCGATTTAGGCCAAGATGCGGTCAAGTCAGGCTGAGACACAGTCGTCACACAAAGACATGGTCGAAGCTCGCCGAGGTAGTTCGAGTCTCGTCGAGTAGAGTTTGACTCACACTTAGGTGGTTGAATAATACTAAGAGTGGGTTGAATCAAGCTGAAATAAGATCGAGTCACGCTGAGACACCATCGTGTGATGCTAATAAGCAGTTGATTCATGCTCCGATCGTGCTAAGACTCTGTCGAGTAACGTCAAGATGGGGTCAAGTGGGTCAAGTCACACCTGGGTCCTTGGATGCTGAGACAAAGTCGAGGCTCGCTTAGATAATGCCAAGATGCGGTTGAGTCATGTCGAGACTGAGTCGAGTCATGCATAGATGTTGTCGTGTCGTATCGATGGAAAGATAAGTCACGCCAAGATGCAGTCTTGTCAAGTTGAGAGGGTGTTAGCTCACGCTGAGACATGGCCGATTCACGTTAAGTCACAATCGAGTCATGCTCGGATCACGTCGAGATGTGGTCGAGACATGCCCAACGGGGCCGAGTCATGCCGAGATACTTTCGAGGCACAATTGATTCATACCTAGATTCTATCAAGATGATGTATAGTTATGATCGTATCCCACCGAGACATGGTCGAGTCACATATGGATTT
>CANYCX010372329.1:0-13687 GCA_948193385.1 Breynia disticha f. nivosa | reverse complement strand
TTAGAGTTGTGAGGTAGAACTTGAGTCGTAAATCAAGTTAAGTGTTAGGTAGAACTTGAGCCGTAAATCAAGTTGAGTGTAAGGTGGAACTTGAGCCGTAAGTCAAGTTGAGAGTTAGGTAGAACTTGAGCCGTAAATCAAATTAAAGTGTAAGGTAGCTTGAACCGTAAGTCAAGTGTGAGGTAATAGAAAGTGTTGGCCGAAATCCTAAGTGAGGAACTTAGGTAGTGGAGTAGGTGTTTGATCCGAACCACTCTATATCTTGTGTTGTTTATTTTTATTTTCCGCAAAAATTCTCAAACCTTATTAGCTTTATTCAACCCCCCCTTCTAGAGCTAATCTTATTCCTACACTTAATAATAATTTAAATCAATGATTAACCAACTTAATAGTGTGGTAGACATATTTTGAAATCTAAATGGTTGTTGTTGACTATTGTGTCATTTATTTTGTTAATAGATTTCGACTTGGATGACAAATAAAAGGTTTATTGTTATTACACCAGTCAAAATGTGTTTACTTGTGATATTCGTGTTAAAACATCCTATAATTATTATGTGGTTAATCATACATTTAATCTTCGTATTACTTATAATGAAAAATATTTAAAAACTTTCTCCTATAATAATACTATTAATAAAATTATACGTCAGGTATACATATAGCAGTATACAGCCCGACCTGTAGCTCGGTCTAGAACATAGCTCGTGTTAGTGTAATACGTCCTATGGGAAGCTGTAATGCCCCGAAAATTCGTCCATTTTAAATTGAAATAATGATTATGAATGGGAATGAAATATGTGTGTGTGTGGTTTGGTTCCTTACATGTGCAGAGGAAGCTGTGTGAGTTGTGGTTGAAACCAAGGTAACGAATGTTCATATTCTTGAATGAAAATACAAAGGATGAGATGATGTATGTTTGGGTGTTGAATAAGGTCTAATTCAATGTAAAATGATGTTAATTAAGTTGACGTAATGTTTGAAATAAGTTGTGAATATGTATACATTAGTATATATAGGTCGGGGATCGAAAGGGAGTCGAGAAATGGAAAATGTGCAAGCTGAACCTTATTAACGTACGTTAATGGAAAATTAATGTACGTTATTATGCCTTCTAATGGATTAATGTACGTATTCTTCCCTGATTCCACAGAACTCAGTTTTAGTTAACGTACGTTATTGTACAAAATAACGTACATTATCAAGGGTTTGGATAGGTCATTAAAAGGCCGAGAACAGCCACATTCGGGGGAGAAACATTCTCAAACGCTCCAAAATCTCTCCCAACCTTCCAAAACCATTCCAAAGCCTTCCCAAACATCAAACCTACCAACAAACACCAAGATTCTAGCGGATTAACAACGAATCCGACCCCTCATCAATCCCTCCTCTTGCTAGGTTTTAAAGTGACGGGAAAGAAGGTAAAATCCTGAATCTTGAACTAAAATGTGAGGGAACATAGATGCATTTGGTAGGGTTTTGATAGGTTTTCAGTGTAGTTTATGATTCCATAAGCCTTTAACCCTAAAACATACGATTTGGTGAGATTTAAGAGATTAGGGTTTTAGAGAAGTTTTTGGATTTTAGGGAAAAATCAGTAGGGGAGGTTGGAATAAGTTACATTGTATGTTGAATGATAAGAAATGTGATTACATGTGTGTAGGTATCGGCATTCAGAACCCGAACCGAGGATCAGGCGATGAATCGACCCTTGGATTCTGAGGTAAGTGTTCTCGACACTTGCTATGGATGTGTTAATCTTTGTTTGGTTAAGTAAATGTCATAAATGTGTTATTTTTCATGTGAGAATGGAAAATGTATGTTAGAATGAATGGTATGCTTGAATTCTGCTTGTGTGAAAATTATAGAGACTGTATGGAAATGTGTTGTAGTGATTTAAATTGGTTAAGTGCTTGAGTTGGGAAGTGTTTTGAATTGCTTGAATATTGTGTTGTTATAAGAGTTAAGAAATGGTTGAATTAAAAGGATTAAAATGCTTGATTTGTATGCTTGGATGGAGTGAAAAATGCCTAAGTCTCGGACTTGAGCTACGTGTGGACAAAGTGCTTCTGTTGGGCATTAACGTACGTTATATGTGTAGATAACGTACGTTAATGTGGAATAATGTACATTACCAGTAGGGTAACATACGTTAAATGTAAAAATGGCTGATATACCTTGCTTGATGTGAGATGACCTACAATGATAAATTGTATGGATGTATGGCACTTGCTATGACTTGTATTGTGTTGAATGGAAATCAATGTTCTTGTGTGCTATATGTCCCTTTGAAGGAAGAATGAATATATATGTGCATCCTTATGAATGTTTGACTTTAGTTATTCGTGATCTATGTGATGGTTGATGCCACGAGATGGCCATGTGCAAGGGATGTGTATATTCATGATGTGACCATTGAATGTATGGCTTGAGAATGCATGACTTGCATTCATTTATTAGGAATTGTATATGGATTTAGAATGCATGATTGGCATTCATTCACGACATTGTGAACATTTGCATGAGCACATTTGTATGTTCATGCCTTGAGATAAAAAGGGGTTTTTGTCCAAGTTTGAGAAAAAAGAAATGAGGCCCTCGTGGCCAATGCGCACAAAACAAGGGCCTCGTGACCAATGCGCGAGATGTAAAACAAGGACCTCGTGGCCAATGCGTATAAAACAAGGGCCTCGTGGCCAATGCGTAATGAGAGTGGATTCTCTCTTGATTTGAGGGGCGGGTGCCCAAGTTAGCAGAGATTGAGTGCAGTCTCTCTCTGGCTAGGTTTGAGATAGCAGAGATCGAGTGGAGTCTCTCTCTGACTGTGTTTAAGGCTCCAGAGCACATCATTTGCGTGAGAATGCATTAGCACTACATATGCATTCATTCATTACATCATAATATGACGATTGTATGGGAATAAATGTGTGATGGTTATTATATGAATTCGATTTGTGATTGAGCAAATGTGCTTTGAATTATTTATGTGGAATGTGTCAACCTTGTATGATTATGTCTCGTTGTGGTTTGAGATCCGACGACTTATGTTTGGATGATTGAGATCTTGCATGAGTTCCATGGTATCTGTTTGATTTTTGTATGGTTTATGAAGAGTGGTGATATGTTGGTTATATAATCCTAATAATGATGTTCATTGTATGTGCCTATGAATGGTGAAAAGTTGTATGTGTGTGTATTGAATTGATAAGATTGATGGCAATGTGAGGTGTATGATCGTAAAGGAAAGTGGGATGTGATATAGAGGTTGAATGTAAAATGATATGGTTTGATTGTGCTGTGATTAGTTGAATATGATCATAAATTAAATGCTTGAATGCATGTGCATAGATGGTGTTGTGTTGAGAGAATGATGTTGTGTATGAATTAGGGAAAGATAAAGGATGAGTAATGTTGATGCTTATGATGGTGTGATTTGATCCTGATAAAGTGTGTTGATTTTATATTTAATGATCAAGTGATGTGAGTTCATGCATGAAAAAGTTGTATAAGTAATTAGGAAGGTGTTTGATATGTTAAGTGTTGTATGGAATATGTACATATGAAGAAAGGACTTAGAAATTCGGATAGAATGCTGCAAAGTTAAATTAACGTACGTTATTATATGAAATAACGTACGTTAACAGGATTACCTTACGTTAATCTACTAGTGACATACATTAATCATAACCTGGGATTGCAATGAAGCATAACGTACTTTAGAGAGAGATATCATACGTTATTTTGGTTTAGAACCTTAAATTCAGCCCGAACAATGTCCTAATGCATATCTAAAGTATACAAGTGATATAGGATGAGTTCCTAAATATATTAAACACTTAAATATTGGTATGTGACCTGAATTTTATGTATTAGACACTTATAAGATTATATGTGGGAATTTTTAGGCACAAATGCGGCTTTGTGTTACTCAGATACAATCGTATTTGAACGAAGGCTCTCTTGCGCACTCAACATAATAACTATAAGGATTCACTTACTGAGTATTTGTTATACTCACCTTTTTTTTTTCTGTGTATATGTGTGCAGAGTGACATGTACCAGGGACGGGAGTACGTGATCGGCGAGGCTAGCGGTGCGATACTGAAGGTCGAGCTCCCTTGTTTACGAATTATGTTCTGGTGTTGTATGCCTATGACATTCTAGTATAGATGAGACATTGTATCAGGGCATGCAAATGTTTTCCACTGCTTCCGCATTTCAAATTATAGTTAATGTACGATTTGTATTGATGGGTTTGAAAACTATTTATTCATTTTCTCTCTCTTGCTTGACTTGACTGTTTTAAAAAAATGGTGCAAAAATTTGTCTTTATTCAAAAATAAACTTTACGAAAATTGGCATCACACGACCCCTGTATTATACTACCATGTTCATGTTCATCTGCAATCCATAACTCATGTTTTTAGGCATGGTTTGTATACAACTATTGTATCACTATAAACAACCAATTGTCAACCTGTTATAAATCATACCTATTTATTTCATTTCATCAAATAATCATTTCATGTCATCTGTATAAATCTTTCATATAACCATAAAAACACACATATCATACAATAACTATCTATACATATAACTATACATATAATTCTGTTTGTTTGTAGAGAGAGGAAGTGCTGAGGAGCAGCAACTGACCCACTTGCTAGCATGTCACTATGATCTTTCATTTACCATCTATTCCTGAAATAAAAATCGCAATTGTATGAGTTGCGGGCTCAATGAGTAATCATATATAAGGATTTATCCATTTTGGCAATTCTATGATTTTACCCATAATCTATCTGTTTATTTAAGTATAGGACTTATCTTTATTTTCTTTATATCTAGACATCATATTCTTTTCTTTTTTATTCATATGTTTTGTAACTTGATTCGTATTAGCTCTTCCTGTTTGTTCACATCATATCGTCTATGATCGCAATTGTATTTGTACGTTCACATCCATATATAAACCATGTAATAATCAAAATGTATTTCCTATAATCATATATGATAACTCTGTATAATCAACTTATCAATATAAAAAGTAACTTAAAACCACTGTATCTGTATACTGTATCCTGTAACCATATACTATATAATCTCCCGTCTCCCTTTCCTCTCCCTTCCGTCTCTAAGGATCAATCATATATCACTAGTAGAATCACCTCACCAATACCATATCATATATCCTATTATATCACTTTACCAGTACCATATCACATATATCACATCTTGTCATATCATATCATATTGTTTCACCTCTTACAATTATATAACTATAAAATATAGTAACTTACATGTTTGCATTTTCATTTCGTATGTACCTGTTCAAAATTTGAATGCACATATGTATACGTTCTCACATTCTATATTTTCTCTTTTTCTTTCATTTCATATCTTTGTGTGACCATTCAATCGTATTTTCATATATAAATTCATTAATTGTATTTGCTGGTATACGATTATATATCTATATCCATAATACCATTTCTGTAAATATGAAGTCATGAAGGGTCATGAACTTCCTATCGTATCGATATCTCTGTTTTTCTTTTAAACATATATTATGTATTCATTATTTCTGATTTCTTCTTTATAATTATTTTTAGACTTATCTTAGTTGTATTATCATAAGATCGTTGCCTAGGATTTAACCTATAATCATATTTATCCTATCAAACATCTTAATCATCCAGATGCATATGTTGTCATTTTGTTTGTGCTCGTAAATTTATCTTATTGGTGACTTATGTGTATAAATCATCTCAACTCAAATAAATCAAACAACACTCTGACTATCCATATCATGACATATGTGCAATTCTTGCACACCCTGTTAGCAATTTCTCACACTCTAGCAAATTTTAACATTTCTTATATAATTCATATCTCAAATTAATCACACAATTATCATGATATATCCTTTTTATTATCTTTTCTTTAGGTTATCACATATAAAACTATATTTAAGCAAGTCTGGATTACTCACCCGTAATTCCATATTTTTAAACTATATTTAAACTATATTTAGACTCTGTTTCTATTCTGTTAAATCAATCGACCTCCTGTATAACCATATACGAAATCCTCTATCATAATCAATTCCAAAGATATATTCGTACCTCAAATCCAACTTTAATTTCTTACCTTTGATTCTGTAGATTTCCTGTCTTAGCTATGCCAGTTGATACCTGACTCGATTCTACGATCAATTCGATATTTTATACATGTTTTCTAGTTGAATCTCACTATCTCTCTTGTTCTCAGTCTTTCTTACGCTCTATTTTCTTTTTTCTGCTTTCCTCTATTATGCTTCTGCCCAAAAACATCTTAAATATGATGTTGAACCACAACACGACCGTGCCAAGACCAACACATCCTGTGCACACTCAAATTTTACACGTCTGGTTCCAATTTCCAACATTTCTACATGTGCAACAGCTCAGCACACTCTGTACTAACACCAGCACGACCGTGTCAGCATTAAAACTCATTTTCTAGCTCATTTTTAGCATGATCGTGCTCATATACTGTCCCAGGAGCACACCCCTCGTGTTTCTAGCACGCCCACCGTGCCGTGCCCTTGATTTCTCACTGATTTCACTTTAAAACTTCATTACTTCATAACCTTAACTCGTATGAGTCTTAACTTATCCAATATTACCATTTAACTTATATTTTATCTCTTATCTTTATTAAGTTCACTAATTACTTCCTAATCATTTTAATCGTTTTACTCATCTATAGGGTTTTAGGATGGGAATGTTACATGTGTCATGTTAACATATTTTGTTGGTATGATTACACGCAACACAGATATGACACATTTATTAAATTGGTCAAATTTTCATACACAAACATGACCTATTTATTAAGTGTGTTGATACGACACGACAAATTTAACACAATTTAATTTTTTATATGTTACAATTTGACACATTAACTAATTTATTACACCTTTATAACATAGCATGACACAAACAATAAAAATTAACATTATATAATCAAATAACAATATTCCTTACAAAATCACAGCTTTAAGAACAATTATCTAGAAATTTCTTCTTCATACAAACTCCAAATTCACTTCTGGATGATAATATAGGTTGAGGTGCATGTTGATATTAATATGATTATATATACATATAAGAGATTATGATTGGTTTATAGGATGGATATTAGATTATTATTGAGCATATTTCAGGTTACAGTGGATGTATATAAGCTGCACTTAATTGTTACAGGCTTTGTGTTATGCAGAACAGTGGACGTATTAGATCAATACAAGGCTGAACCCATAGGTATGTTGACTAACACAATCTATATTTTGATTATATATTGTATCAACCTATAAACTGTTATATAAGTTAGAGAAATGATTGAGAAAATATAATGATAAGATTTATATAGTTAATGAAAAGTACGATTGAAAGTGAAATTTGATTAAATATACATTTCAAATGGTTAATTGAATAGTTAATATATGATTAACATGATAGGATAGTCAATTGATATGTGATTTGTGACATGCATTTGTATGTGCATTGTGTAAAATTTGTGCTAAATCATTCTTGTTTGGTTTTATAGATATGTCGCAGCCTAGACAGCCTACGGAGAGAGAGGAGGTAGTAGACCCTAGAGATACTATTCAGATGTCTTATGCAGGATCTAGACAAGAGACATATGATCCTAACCATCCGTATTATGGTCCAGTTTATCCTTATCCACTACCACCGTATTATCCTATCTCTAGGGATCCAACTTTAATTGATTACCAAGTTAGACTAGAAACTTTAAAGAATTGAAGAAGTTGTGACCTGTAGAGTTTCGGGGTACTATAGATCCACGATTTGAAGAGGAGTGGTTGGATCAGATTACTTGAGTTTTTAAGATGATTCAGGTTAGCATTGAGGACAGATTAGAGTTTGCTATATCATTATTATAGGATGATGAATACAGCTGGTGGAAGACAGTTCCACGTTCTTTCGAGTTTCCACGAGTGATTACTTAGGTGGAGTTTTCATTGGAGTTTAGAAAGAAATATTTACCGGAGGTATATACGAATCCAAAAAGAAAAGAGTTCTTAGCTCTGAAGCAAGGGAAGTTGACTATAGCTTAGTACGAGTTACTGTGACCCCCAAGTTCAACTACCACTCATTCATTTACACTTATTTCTCTCAAGTGGCACCCGAACATGGAAATCATAAATTTGAAATAACAAATTGAGAATAAAGGGGTTTTTAAAAAAATTTCTTTTATGCACATTCAATTTAAATATACATCCTTCATTGTTTTGAGTAAAAGCTACATAAGATTTTAAAATGTGGGAATATAACCCGTCAAAATGAATATAGCACTAAAAAGGTTCAATACAAGTGTATGACATATGTTCAGACTAAACTTTAGTGCACGGCCCACCTTGGTCCTTCGATTCTTCTAGTATTAGTCGGAGTAAGCAAAACAACCACCACACCTCTGTCGTATCCCCTCAAGCCCTTGCTAATATGGCAGGCATAATACGCGTGAGTGGTGAAACTCAATAAGCAACACTACGAACATGGACAACTTCCCATAGCATTTTTACATTCACATCTATTAATATGTTCTGTACCATATTAATAAACTTTACATTACGAGGTTAATCAATCAAGTCACTACACAAGCATTCAAATAATTTTACTCATCCACTTATCTTCCATATGAGTTAAAATGTGTCTCTTAAGTACGTTATTTTAGGTAAAGTTCCTAATCTCCTAACATAATATTTCGTTTGACACAGTCAGGTGTACAAGAACGGTTTAGAGAATAGTTTGGGGTGTCCGTTCCCCAGGCCATTTGGTTGTTCTGTCTAAGTCAGGAGATCCAAACGGTTTGGAGAACGATCTATGAAACCTGTTCCCTAGGTCATTTGATTGTGCTGTCCATACAGTGCATCCAAACGGTTTGGAGAACATTTGAGGCAATCCGTTTTCCAATCTGTTTGACCATTCTGTCCGCTCGGTGAGTCGAAACAGTTTGGGAAATAGTTTTGCCAACCCATTCTCCAACCTGTTTCCACTCACTAGAGTCCTACTGAGAATGAAACGGCTTGGGAAACCATTTACATATCCCGTTTCCCAGCCCGTTCCACCCTCTGTTTCCAGAAAACTACAACACGTCACCTCCACCAATACATTCCACAGTAGCATTCTTATGCATGCCCTTACCTACTCATCTACACAAGTACCAAACATTTCCAATCCACATGCCAAATCCAAATCATAACTTCACATTAAAGTGTACCATCAATACTTAAGCATTCAAACATTTTCTAAGTAAGCTTACACAAGAGCATATCCATTACATACACACAAAGTGAGCACATTATATGCAACATGAAGAATGAGAATGCATGCCATCTAGTGCATCCCTTAGTATGATCACCTATGATCCAAATTTCAATTTTATTTGCACCCTTGTGCCCATAATATTGACGTTTGCAAACGGACGTCGTCGGCCAGGAGTATGGGTTATAATATAAATTGGATCTAAATACATTGCACACTTATGCATCCATTCATAATAAAACCATGTCCATGCAACTTCATCATTCAAATTAACATTCCCTTAACTCTTAACATACTTGCACAACAACATGCAACCTTTAGACATTTCATTCCTTCATCAATATCACTTTTAAAACTCACACAAACACATTTCATATTCAACACATAAAATCATTTCACATAGGCTTCAATCTGTAACACCTTCACTATCAATCAAGCAATAATTTCACACTCAACAACATACATGCATAGGGAATATAGTGCTCATGTTACTTACCTCCAAAAGCACCTAGCGGCTTGGTTGAGGACCTCCCTCGCCGTGATTCAAATTTCCTATTATTGACATTATAGATTCACATCAACTTTGTGTTCATTTAATTATATAAAATGAATGTGTAATATCTATGATATGCATTTATTACATTAATTTTATTTGCTCTTCCCTCTCTCCCTTTCTTAACTCCTCTTCATTAATTCTCTACCCACAAATACCATTTTTAATTTCCTTCACACCCAACCTCCATTAATGCCCCAGGAAAGTTTGTTTAGGTATAATTAGATGATCATTACCCTCCAAAACACTGCAACTATCCTTGTTCAAGATTCCCCTCTTTCAAACCTAACAATATGCCTAACTTTGCCAAACACTCACGCACATCGTACACCCAACCAATTCAATACTTTAAACACCTCCAATATACTCTAATTAAACTTACCCAAGTGCCAAAATGCAAGAAAAATTCCGTTTGCACAAAATCACCTCCCAGGTTCCCAAACCCGTCACTTTGCAGGGTTCCCCTGCTCTCAACGTTTTCCAAGACCTAATCAACAATTTAATATACAAAATGATCAATAATGGGTAGTGGATGTTTCAATCTTTCTAACGAGCCATCATTTGCTCTATTTAGAGCTAAATTGAGAGAGTTATGGGTGTTGGAAGTTAGGGCTTGGAAGAAAAACGGGAGAGCTTACCTTGATTCAATCCAAAAACCGAGTTTTGGAACTTCCTAGCTTCGGATTTTCATGGAGATTGATGGTGGAAGGGGGTTTTTGGCCATGAATGAAAAGGAAAGGAAGAAGTGTCGTGGGAGTGGAAGAAGAAAGAAGGAAGGAAAGATTTTGGGGTTTCAATGGTTTTTAACTTAGTAGTTCTTTTGGGTTTGGTCCACTATTTACTTCTTAATCCTCCTTCTAACTCGGCCCACACTAGTCCCGACATTTAAATTCTCGAAATTTATAATTTCTCAAAATTCCTAAACTCTCCATTTAGAACCAATCTCAACTCTACCAACTTGTTTAATAACCCAAAATAAAATGCGAAAAAAAATTTCCCCTTATTTTCGCTATTTATTTTATTATTTATTTTTTTAATTTTAAATTAAAGAGAAATTTCAAGGCGTTACAGTTACAGTTTATCCAGCTATCGCATTATACTGAAACTATATTTCTATCGATAGAAATAAATGTAGGTTATTTGAAGATGGTTTGAACAAAAAAATTTGTAAACAAATCCCTAAGACAGAAACGAGTGATTATACATTATTGAGAGATGTAGCAATTAAGGCAAAAGAACTTCTTGAGGTTAATGATCATGATGAAGAGGAAAAAGTAAGTAAACAGAAGAGAGTAGCAACTCTAGGTGGGTTTAGTAGACCGGGAAAGAGGACTGAGTTTACCCCTACTCGTACTAGATTTCTAGGATATCTAGGAGCCAGATCACGACCCCCTCCTTATTATGCGTATCGAGGTAGAGGATCCAATCCAGGAGGATAGCGTAGCTCAGCTATGGTTGCAAGACCAGTTAGATCTCTGTGTCCCCATTGTTAGAAATACCATTCTAGAGAGTGTTGGAGGTTGACTGGTAGTTGTTTTGTTTGTGGACAGTAGGGACATTTTATGATGGAATGTTCTGAAATAAAGAACATAAGACTGATTGGGAGTGATTTGCCTTGTACACAGTCAGTAGTATAGAGCAGTGACCCTTTGTCTACAGCTAGTGGTAGTAGAGGACGGGGTAGAGGAGCTGCAGTTAGCTTAGCATCTGGTTGAGGCAGAGGAGCCTCAGGTTCACAGGTACAAGGACAGGCTATGGTGTTTGCTATGTCCAAAGAGGAGGCAACAGATGCCCCAGAGGTTATCACAGGCGAGTTACATTTATTTGAAGTTTTTTTATGTACTTATAGATCATGGATCCACTGATTCATTCATAACACCTAGAATAATACATGCAATAAAAGTAAAACCAAAATCATTGACCCAGAGCCTAGGAGTGCATACTCCTTTAGGCAAAATGATGTGGGTAAATAAAGTGTACAAAGATTGTATAATAAAGATTCAAAATACAGAGATCACATCCAATTTAATCCTACTGGATTTAACAGAATTTGACCTTATATTAGGTATGGGTTGGCTAGCTCGTCATCGAGCTAAAGTTTATTGATTTACTAAGGAAGTAATAATTCAACCAACATAACAAAGTAAAGTAATATTTTGCAGAGAAAGAAAGATTTGCCAAGTTGTTTAATATCTGCTATGCAAGCCTTTAAGATGATCCGAAACGAATGTGAAGCTTATTTTGCACATGTAGTTGATAGAAAAACAACATATTTTGTGTTTACTATTGAGTTGATTCCTGGTAAGACACTAATATCCATACAACCATACAAAATGGCACCATCTGAATTACAAGAATTAAAGAAACGGTTACAAGAGTTACTTGATAAGGCGTTCATTCGACCTAGTGTTTCACCTAGGGGAGAGCCTGTATTATTTGTTAAGAAGAAAGATGGAACATTACAGTTATGTATAGATTACCGAAAACTTAATCAAGTAATAGTTAAAAACAAATATCTGTTACCTCGAATAGATGATCTACTTGATCAGTTCCAAGGTGCCACAATATTTTCAAATATTGGCTTAAATTCGGGTGTCATCAATTAAAAATAGCACAGGAAGATATTCTAAAGACTGCTTTTCAAATCCAGTACGATCATTACGAGTTTTTAGTTATGCTATTTGGTTTAAATAATGCTTCAGCAGCATTTATAGTACTGATGAACAATATATTCCAGTCCTTCCTCTATCAGTTTGTGATTGTATTCATAGATGATATATTGATATACTTGAGGAATATCAAAGAGCACAATGAACATTTGTAAATAGTATTGCAAACATTACGAGAAAAATAGTTGTATGCAAAACTTAGCAAATGTGAATTTTGGTTAGATCACGTATTCTTCTTAGGACATGTGATATCTAGATGAGGAATATCAGTATATCTAAAGAATATTGAAGCAGTAGTGAATTCGGAACCTCCTAAAATCGTTACTGAGGTACGTAGTTTCCTGGTATGGCAGGTTACTATAGTAGATTTGTGGAGGAATTCTCGATTATAGCTGCTCTGTTGACATGACTACTATCAGAGATTTATCAAGGACTTTTTATGGAGGGATTCTCGATTATGTATCTATTCAATGGAATTGTAACACCCAAATTCGACTACCACTTGATTCGTATTTTATAAATTATTTCCCTCAAGTGGTACCCAAACTTGGATGTTATAAGTTTTTTTTTCAGAAATACAATTTAAAATCAACTCTTTTAAAGAAAATCTTTCACACATAACCTATTTTAAAATTATGCCATTCTCCTTATTCAAATGGACCTATATATAGGGATTTAAAATATAAAATACCTTGGAACAAATAAGGTTTCCAAATAAACAAGTTATACAAGAAAAGGAAGCCATTTAATCTCATTTCAAAATACAACTTAATTAAAAACACCTATATACATAGAATGTTCCATGTTCTATGTTTGGCATATATTCATCAATCAACTTTAGTGCACGACCATGTTGGTTCACTAGTTCCTTGGCATCAGTCGGCAAGAGCTTAAGCATCCTCTGCAATTTCTGCCATTGTTGAATATGGCAGGCATAAAATGCAAAATGAGTTTTTACACTCAATAAGAAACACTACCAAAATGGACAACTTCCCTTGGCATTTATACATTTATATAAATTCATGCAATCTTTACAATATAACTCACCATTCAAGTTACTATTTAAATATTCAAACAATTACACATACTGGTCCCTTAATCAATCAAGTTCTTAGGCCAACAGCAGCAAGAGAATG
>CANYCX010372232.1:0-13762 GCA_948193385.1 Breynia disticha f. nivosa | reverse complement strand
TTGGGGCCCGTGTTGGTTTATGGAAATGCATTTATTTCTATCTCCTCTAATCAATATTTGTTTTTAACTCTGATGATATTATTATTATTTTATGATTATTCTATATTATTGTTAATTAAATGAAAAATGGGATTTAGTTTTTGAGGGTCACATCTATTCTCTCCTTTTCACTTTTAACTCATTTTTGTTTTAAATCATATAATCATTCGTTGTACATTCTTGTTCATAATAAATTCCTAACTCCCGTCTTCTTATTAGTTTTTTAAAACATTTTTTCACCTCCTTTTCATGTGGACCTAAATTCTGTCTCCCTACTCTTGTCTCGAAATGATCAATTGTCTATCACTTTTCCATGACCTTTGCATATCACATATATCACGTCGTATATCATATATAACATGTCATATCGAAAGCCATAAATACATTCATGTACCTTTTTTGCATAAATTTTTCAATTTGTGTTCCTATTTTTCTTTTGAATCATAAATATGATTCTATGTAGATTTCAAGTTTCATACACATCATTTTCATTTTCTGTACGCACATATCATATTGTTTTCATTTCATTTCCATATTGAACATATTCAAATGTGTATTGTTTCCATGTTCGAATATCATACTCAATCATAATTGTAAAGACGCATTATAAATAGCCATTTTTTTAACTTAATCATATAGTGAGTGGATATACTCAACTCTAACTGAGATAATCATACTGGTATGAGTTCGAAATCTGTCTCGATCTGACCTGTATTCCTAAACAACCATTTACACGAATTCATATTACTATCCATTGTAAAATTCAATCATATGCATGCTCTAACTTAATCCTAACCATTCCTAACATTAATTCTTTATAAATTAATACTCAAGTTAGGATTTACAAAAGATTAGCTTTGTCGCTTTACAGTATCGACTTAGGAATCGATATCCTGCTTACTCTTAGAGTGTCATTAGTAAATTTAAAAATAATCTCCACCTAATTGTCTTCTTTCTCTCACACTCTCACTCTAATCTCTCTCACTTGCTCTCTCTCAAGTTTTCTGTTCTTTTCTGAGCAAATGAGGGTTCTCTTTGAGTTAAAATTGATTGTGTTCATAGATACAGTCGTGTCAAACTCAACACGCCCATATTGATGTCTATGTGCCAGCTCATGCTTTAAGTTCCAATATTCTTACATGATTTACAACTCAACATGACCCACTCTCTGTCCAACACGGCTAGTGCTACCAGCATGCTCATCGTGCCATTTCAAAATTGCCCTCGTGCTATCTTCTAAAAAACTTGATCGTGCTCTTCCTTAAAATGGTCGTGCTCTTCATTTTCCAGTGGGCACGATCTTGTGTTGTTAGCACGCCCCTTGTGCTGCACACTGAAAGTTAACATTTTCCTAAGTTTTTCTGCCTAATTTCTTTCCTGTTTACTATAGTACTGTCTTATCTTACTGTTTAACATTTCTTAATGTACATTATGTTTATTTTAACTTGCTTTCATTAGTTATTTACTAAATATGGGGATTTAGGATGCGCATTTCATAGCTCGTGTGTGGATTCTAGGCCTAAATAATGGTCAACATGGCCCATGATAAGTCAGCACTCTTGGCATGTTGGCACTATTCAATCGTGTTTCTCTCTCAAATTGAAGCAAACCTGTAAATCTATATCAAATCATAACATATATAAATTATCGAGCAAAGAATCATTTAAATAAAGAAACACTCCAAATCTATAAAGGTATGAACTATCTTATGCGTAAATATCACATATAAACTTAGAAGACATTTTCAATTAAACGTAGTTTTAAATGAGATTTTTGGGAGAAATTTAGCTAAGATGCATGCATAATACATAACCATGGTATGAAAAATATGCTCATAGTACGTTCACATCAAATTCCCCTGCACTTGAATCTTTGCTCGTCCCAATGAAAGCTGGGTCAAGATCAAGCTACCAACCATTCCAACAATCAAACACGCAAAATCAATCTCAATCAAATCAAATCATAACACGACCAAGACAATTTATCTGCAAAATGAATAATCTAAATACCAATAGCAAGTTTAATATAAATCATAAGAAGAGTAGATACTTAAGACTAATCTAATGGCATCTCTAGACTTAAACAATAATCGACAAACAAACCCTTTTTATTACTCTAATCTTTTAACATTTACCTCTTATTTTTCTCTCTTTTATTATTATTATTATTATTATTGTCATTATTATTATTATTATTATTATTATTATTATTATTTCCAAGTACTTCTTTTTGAAGGATTTTTCCCTAGCAGAAACACAAAACCAAATGTTTCCATTAGGCACTTGATTTTGGCCTTTTGGGAAAATACTCCTAATTTTGAAAGTAAAAGCACAATTTCATATTCATCGGATAGAGGAGAAGTTACCTAAAAAAACTGAGGAGCTTTATTAAAAGTAAATAATGGAGACAATTTGCCTAAAACATAAGTCTTTTATACCACCCAACTAGAACTAGTTTATCAATCCCACTCAATTCAAGATCATAAAGTGAAACATTACAATTCGTAAAAAGAAATTTATTTACACAAATAAAACAATAAAAAATTGCTTCTGTAATTCTTCTATCATGACCAATCATGAATGATTTAATTGTTAAATCGAAAAGATGATCTTCCCCGACACTTACTCAAATATTGTCCTCAATGTTCGATGTAAAGTCAGAAGAATTAAAAAAAATGTAACAAGTGAGAGCATAACAAAAAGATAGAAGACAAAATTAGTAGAGAGATTAGAGATAGAAAGAAAAAGAAAGAAAGAGGGAGAGAGAGAGAGAGAGAGAGAGAGAAAATACCCCTATGAAGAGTTTGAGAATTGAAGAGGTTGTTCCTATAAGAAGAGAATGAACGTTTATAAAAGTGAATATATATACAAAAGTGGAAATAATGAATATATATACAAAAGTGGAAATAATGAAAAGAAATAAAGAAAATAAAATAAAATAAAAACAATAATTTGAACATGAAATGAAATTGTGCAAAAGGAAATAAAAAGCAGTGTCACAAGACAAAACAAGCCATATTTGGCATTGGCATGGGCTATATTGGAGACAACATGGGCCATGATAATCTATCAAAATGGGGCATAATAACCAGCACATGATGTTTTACACATTGTGAACCATACGGCCATCGTACTAAGCTCCTACAATCATAAAAAAAGTTAGTTGTGCAACACAACCACTGTATTAAGAGGCATAATGGTGTTTTTCATTGAAAATAGATGAACCCGTGTATACATAAAACCTACAAAAAATCAATCACACAATTAAAATCTTAATCCTTAACGAAAAATCTATAAGAAAAATGACTCAAATATATGGCACGTAGTATGACAACGAATGCAAACATCATCTCAAAAGTACATGAGAACTATCAATATCAAGCATGAAAGATAACAATATAAAATAAATAATAAAAAAAGCACAAGATGTTTGAATGTTAACTTGTGAAATAACATATAGGAAAACAATGTATTACTCCTATGGAGGCCTAAATGGGCCAAAAGATATGCAGGTAGAGGATAGAAAGGAATGATCACATACTATGTAGGATTTATGATTGGAGGGTGAGGTTGATCAAGTGTAATGAAGTCGGAGGTGCACTGTGTTCTAGTGGTGTGGAGTGATGCTAAGGAGCATTACAACATTACTCAAGGAAGAGCATGTTAAAAACTTAGCCAAAGAATAAACATTATTGGTAGCAGAGTCAAGACGACTCGTAGTCTCATCATGATGTGCCTAAAGCTGATCTGAGTGCTGCGTATGTACTCTCAGCTGCTCCTCAATGTGCATCTGTTGCTCGTCTACTAGCTACTACTACTATTGTTTAATAGCTCCCAATTGAGATCTAACCTCCAAAAACTGGCGTTGAACCTCCTACTCATACTGAGTTGCTTACTCAATGTAGTTCTGTGTATTACAATTGTTGCAGTACATTGTGGCCGACTCCTTAGGATCGAGGAATAAACTTCTGAATGTTAATGCTGAAGGTGTAGGGTGGGTATAAGAATGGCGAGATGCTTATGGAGGTATTGAAGAAGGTCTCTCTCAATATGGAAAGCTACACAATAGAAGACTTAGTAGCACTGACATAAGCTCTACATCCTAAAATGCTAGTGAGGGTGATCGATGAACTTGTTCCTCTTGCTCATCATATCTGAAACCAATCAATCTTAGCTGCCAATTATCCATGTAGACTGTGTTCATATGCTCATATAACTACATATCTAAAACATCCTAATCTAATTACCATATTAAACGCGTATCCTTAAAAACTTTTCTCATAATTTGCATACATATCATTTTCGTTACTCCTTATTCAAATTTTCTTATATGTTGAGTAATTTCATACCAATATTTAGGATATACCATCTATTGTTATTCCGTCATATTCCTAAAATATTGATCGTATTAGTTAACACCTCCATGGATTAAGCTTTGTGTTACGCTAATACACCTTTATTCTTTATTGAGCAAGTACTATTTTACGTATAACTGCTATATATCAACTATAATCTTGTACCTATTGCATTCCTCCTGTAAATCAAGCTCAACAATATACAGAATGCTCACACACAATCTCATATTAATCAACATGCATCTTAATCGCCAGATCTATCTCAACAACTCAACCTCATATATAAACATATCACTATATTAACAAACTATAGATAACATCATACTCATCCTCTGTCAATCCCAACACATAATATACAACCATAGAACAACATCATATCAACATCTTATCATATGAAACATGTATGCAAAAGATCCTAATGGCATCACCAGAAGAGAGAGAAGTAGATCGGGTAGAAACTGTCCAATCTGAAGAAAAGAAAAGCTCTGACACTGCTAGTAAAAACGTTTTCCACTGCTAATACCTATACCTAAAACAAGCATCGTAGTTGCGTGAGTTGCGGGCTCAGTGATTAATATTTAATTCATTTTATAATATCACATAAATGGTCGCATATACAAGTTATATTCTTTCAACTCAGTTTCATTTCATATAATACAAATATAACATATTAATATATGACATTTCGTACGTACATATTCTTCATCTTTTTCATTTTTCATTTGCATTTTCTTTTTCATTAATTTCATTTTCTGTTGAACTATTCTTTTTACCTCATCTTGAATTAGATTCGTATGCGTTGAATTGAACATTTTAGTTCATAATAAACTCTAACTTATGTCCCTCTATTAGTTTTGGAAACATTTTCCACCTCCTTTTCATGTGGACCTAACTTCCGTCGCCCTACTCCTGTCTCCGAATGATCGATCATTTATCACCTTTCCATCACCTTTCCATATCACATATCATATCACATATCACATATCATATCACATATCTTATGAAAAACATAAGCACGTTCACTTACCTTTTTTGTATGCTTTTTTTATTTTACTTACCTGTTTCATTTGAATCATTTCTACGATTCCCTTATCATTTCGTTCATATCATAATCATATAAGTACACACATATCATCATTTCGTTTCACTTTCATTTTTGTTTCATTTTCATTTTGAATAGGTACGTGGGTAGCATAATTGCATTCACTCATCATCATACATAAGTAATCAAGCCGTATACATAACATCATTCACAATTCATTTGCATATCAATATATATAACCATACATTTTAATTTAACCATACAGTGAGATATACTCACCTGTCAGCTTAAATACTCAGACTGATGTGTACTCACGTCCCGTCTGACTCATATGCTCTGTCGTCCTATAACATATACCAATCATTTAATAATAAAAAATCAACAATATACCTAGACTTTCCAATATACCCACCAATTTAATGCATGCTCTATCAATTTCATTTACTTTGCTTCTAAATTTTATAAACCCTAACTGTAATCATAAACCTTTTTCCTATCGTTACTCAAATCAGTAGTAACTTAATATAACGTATTTCAAACTCAATTTCAAACTCAATTATCTAATTATTAACTAATTTTATGAATAATAAACTCGAAACAATTATAGTAAAACTCGTAAAAACTTACGGAACTTTTGAGTTTTACCTGTTTCGCTTATACCACTAGGTTCCCAGCTTGGAACTACGATTGATTTGATAAATAGAATCCTTTCTTGTTCTAAATCCTTGCCTCCCTCACTCAATCTCTCTCTTCCCTGTCTCTCTCTCTCTCTCACTTTCTCTGAAATGATTTTGGTGAATCTAAAGGTTTTGAACAAGTCGAGAAGCATCTGAACTTATAGGTTTTGCCCAAAAATTATTGAGTACGTGTGGTGGGCATGGAAGTACATGTGGTGGCACCCATCAAGTGTTTATGGGCCTAAATCCACGAGTAAGGAAAGTGAAGATTTCACTATGATTTGGTGGAAAAAGAAGGCACATCAAGCGGGGCCATTTTAGAGGAATAAACATATGATTCACGAGCTTGAACAGGATCTTTAATTCATTGGCCAAATTATGCAATTTAATCATGCCAGGGCAAGCCAAGAAGTCAACTGGAAATGATAGGTGTTTTGAGCTATAAAGAGATGAAATTTTGGGGCACTCATGTAGTCACGTTCATGGATTGCAAGCATCAAGTTTGAAGGATGATAAATGGCATTCGTGACTCTTAAATCAAGGCTAAAATTATTGGTCAGAAAGTGAGTCACGTTCGTGACTCGTTTGCATCACGAATGAGGGACTCAAATATACTAAAACGTTTGGCTTGAAATTTTGGGCAGAACGCGAGTCACGAACATGACTGAATTTACTACGAACGTGAATCTCATTCCGTGAAGCAAATATGTGTCCAGAAGGTGAGTCACAAACGTGACACACCATGATCACGAATGAGGGACTCAAATGGACTCAAATATACTCAAACATTTGTCTTGCAATTTTGGGCAGAACACGAGTCACGAATGTGACTGAATTTACCACGAATGTGACTCTCATTCCATGAAGCAAATATGTATAGAAGGTGAGTCATGAACGTGAGTCATCATGATCACGAATGAAGGACTCAAATGGACTCAGACAGACTCAAACGTGACTTCTTTTTTGCTTGCAAATTTTTGGCAGAACACGAGTCACGAATGAGGGTCTAATTGTGGCAAACATGACTCACCAAATATGGCCCAAAATGTCCTTGTTTTGAGTGGTTTTAGTGGGGGAATTCTTGAGACTTCATAAGGGCTAAATGGAGGCTTATAAATAGGGTTGTGTTAGGTTTATTTTGGGTCTTTTGACCACCATTTGGCTGAAGGAAAAGAGAGCTTGGAACAAGGGCTTTGTGTCTCTTTTTTTTCCTCTTTATATTTCTTTTATTTTCCTTTTGCTCGTCTTTTACCTAGCCATGGTAGGCTAGAGCTTTTATTGGGTTTTCTTGGATGTAAATAGATTTTCATACTTGGTTTGCTTATATGATACATTGAGGTTTTTATGTTTGAATGGATTTATCTTTGCTTGAATGTTGTTTACTTAATTGTGCTTAATGAATGAATGGTTAAATGGGTAACTATAGTTGATTGTTGTTAGTGGCCCTATGCTGGAATTGCAAAAGCCAATGTTTAGGGAGGGCTAAATCATTGCTTGAATCTATGTCAAAAAATACCTAGTGGTGTATAGGATTAGATATTAGTAGATATCAATTAATCGATTGCACTATAGGAACAATTAATTGTATTCTCTTGTTAATTATTCATTTATTGTAATCATATTCTATAGTTGCAAAAGCCTAGGTTTAGGAAGGCTAATCAAATAGAGTTCAGGCTTGTTTGGATAGAAATATACCAAATGACCTTGATGTGTTCGATGAGATGCCTAGGTGACTATTGCCTTGCCTAGTTTAGTGTATCACGAAAGTAAAACAATTGCTAGGTTTAAGGACGCAATTTTGATCATCCCGCAAGGGAATATTAATTGACGATAGCGCGAGATCACCGTCATTAACCTTAACCCAATTAAGAAACCAAGTATGAAATCTATCAAAATCTAGGAAAACCCCTATTTTTAGTCCGTTGTTGAGTCTTTATTTTAGTGCTTATTTTTACATTTCCTTGTTCAAATAAAAAATTCCAAAATTCTAATTCATGTTTACTGCTTTGCTTTATTTTCTTGCTAGTACCGAATTAATTTGAATACGACGTTCCTCGAGAGATTTGATCCTGGAAGGCATACTTCCGTGGTAAAACTACATCGATCTAGTGCGCTTGCTAGATACCAATCAAGTAATTCGGGATGAAGATGTTACAATATCCATACCGAAGAAGCATGGTAGCTTGGTTAGTAACTCATCATGCAAAACTCTGTAAGATTAAGTGCGTGTGTCATCTAGGAAAAATCTGTAAACATGAATTCTTGTACTTGCTAAACTTTGATTGGCTCAAATTGTAACTATTTCTAGAGATAGTATTTAACTCTTTCCAAAACTCCTCAACTTTGTAATTTTACCTTTCAAATAGTGTGCGCTCTCTGGAGAGCTCTCTACCTCACTAAGGCTATGCATAACTCTCTCCAATCTGTTAAAACTCCATTGGCGCCACAGTTTTTCCATTCAAAACTCTAAACTTTGCACCTTAAAATCTTCATTATGTATGACCATGAATTCTAAAAACAACTCCTTGCACAAAGCTAACTGAGTATCCATCCTGGCATACTCAACGAACCGTCCATTGAATAACAATTCCTCTATTTCAAATTTCACATCAAAACTCTGTAAAACCTCAAAGTCTAGGAATTTTTCTATATGAATCTCACGTTTAGAGAGTAAGTTATACCTCACTACTTCAGAATCATTGTAAAAATAAAGATAAGGATGAGTGGCAGGCAGTTGCTTACATTTATAAGATGAAGAGGCTGCCATTGAGATGGTCTGGAAGAGAAATAGAATGTTGAATCGTTTTGCAACCATGCTAGGGGGGTCGAGTGGCAAGTTATGGAGTGCGTCGTACCGACCGGGATAATTTGCTGTGAGGTTTTTGGGTGGAAATGGTGGAAAAATAAGCTTCAACAACGTTATATTTATACTATAAGAATCAACATGACTTTGTTGAGCTCACCATGTGTAGTGCCAAATTAGGTTTTGGTTAACTCGAGGTTCTGCATCTCAGCACGGGGTTGTGCTAGAGTTCAGAATAAGTTTCTAAATGTTGTCACAACATCGTCCTAGGATAGAACGACCCATCTTGCCTGGGCTGGAAAATCTGATGTAAGCACGACCTATAATGAGTATGAGCACAGGTTGTGCTATAGAAAATACAGGACAAGGGTTATGTGGCTAAGCATGTGGCACATGCTGAGCCATTGCAATGTAAAATTTTGCTTCAAATTCATCGTTTCAAATCCAAAATCCATCAAATCATCCCTAAATTTCACAAAAAACTTAAAACTCATCATCATCTGCTATAGACAACATTCATGTAGGTCCGATACATAGTGAAAAAAAAATCTAAAAAAAGGAAAATTGTGTGGAAATAAACTGTTCATATATTTGCAAGGTGCTTCATTCCTGGTCGGAAGCTCAACCAATACGAAAGCTCACACTCAATAAAATTGAAAGGAGGTCTGCTGTCTTTCTGCTCTGCTGATATACTTTCTCAAAATCTCAAATACTTGATCCCTATCCTGACTCAGCAAATAGATCTTTGCATGAAAATATGGACGACTCCATAGAAAAAATAGCAAAGTCCTGTCAGTCGTTTGAACAAAATTGGAGCTTAACTCTATCCATTCCCACACCTCGATCAAACAGAGAGACATTGGCTAAAACAGGCAACTGTCGGGATCAATCATTAGTATATATATCTCCTTTAAATTGTAATACACCACATTTAAAGGAGGCTACTCGTAATGTATGCCTTGATGTTGTCCAAAACCTAAGACAGAGTAAGCAGGTGCACAACACTCACATACCCTCACAAATAATCTTAAGTGAGGGAAGGTGAAGGTAACCACATTAACTTCCACTCCCAAAGCGAGCTTACCATGTTTAGAATCAATCAAAGGCTATGTTCTAACTAAGAAAGGTATCCCTAGTATCAAAGAACACTCCACACTCTAGAAGTCTACTACTATAAAATCTAACCAGAAAATAAGAAAGTTAACTCGTACAAACACCTTACTTACGATCCCTCCAGTAGGAATAACAAACTTATCTATCAACTCAACGTGAGTAGGAAACTCTTGAAGCTCAACACCCTGTAAATGGTAAAAAGTGTATACGACATAATAGTAACGCTCGACCTGCTATCAACCAATAATTTTTGAATGAACATTTCATTGAGATAGCCGGGGATAGAGAAAATCCCTATCTTAGGTAACTTTACTGGTATTAGAGGAGTTTCAATAAAATTCCATGAAAATTAGGAGACAGTGATCTCATCCTTTACAACCTACTAGGATGCAACTATTACAACATCCCTCCAGTAAGGTATCCGTTATAAATGTCACACTACTTTGCAATTTGGCTTATTTGGAACTCGAGTTTTTTACGTGGTTTTAAAATCTCAATTATGGCGTTTGAGGTCCTGTCCTTCTTCTCGGGTCATTAACTTCTTATCCTTTTTATACTAGTCACTCGAACTTCCTCCATTGGCATTGGCAGAAGAAAAGCCACTAAAGGTAAGGAATTATTAGTTCTCACATGTGGTGGCTAGTAAGGAGGGTTTTTGTGAGCAGAAGGAGCTGATCTGGAAGGAGTGTGATCGGAGGAAGAAGTTGAATATTGATGGGCTTGGTGTGAAGAATAGGAGGGACGATAAGATGACTGGTAGAAAGGGAGAGAGTATGAAAAAGAAGACTGATGATGAAAATAAGATGGATGATGTGAATGAACATGCTAAAAATGTCTAGGTGGGATTTATTGAAATGTTGGTCTTTGGTTGAATTACTCCACCTTCTCTATAAGTGGGCTCAAAGAATACACATATGGTGAATAATCATGTGAATATGATGTGTAGTGAAAGATCTCTGTCAAATTGCCCCCATCACACATAACGCAATGAATAGATTTCATGACTAGATATCCACTGATGGCTTACTGCTTAACTAAGCTAGTGATCTCATTGATTTTTTCCATGGACCATAATTTATGCCTCAAAAGGCATCATGTGATCCACCTGCAGCATTGTAGATGGCTGCAGAAGCTGAGGTCTCACTGGTCTATCGACTTTATCACTCTAAGCGCAGCTATTTGCGCATTGTTTGTAACTTTTATTATTGAGTACTAAAATTATGAGGCATTATTTTATCATATAATGTATTGACCTGTGGTATGTGTTTGATAAAATATCCAAGAATGTTGATTAAGTGCTTAAGGTATCAAGGTTGAGGACCTTGACAATAGAACCTGGAAGTGTTGAGATTAACATTCTAAATGTCCCTAGTCACTTGCTTTTATGGGAGTAGAAATGAATTAAGACTAGTATGTACTTTGTAGATGATCATGTTTGTAACATCCTAAAAATACGATAAAAATACAAATTTTAAATAAAAATGAGTATAAATTTTTTGCATTTATTAAAATAAATATTTGTTAAGAAAGAAATAGCGGGGAAATTTAGACAATTATATTAAGATGATGAATTTCAAGAACTTTGAAATCGGAAAATTATTTGGAGTCGTGGTAAAATAAATTACGAAGCAAAGTAGACCCAAGACGACTGAAATTTAAAATTTCATCTTCGCACTCAGCCGACCAACCTTCCCTCTTTTCCTCACTTTGTGTCTCCTACCGCTCTCCTCCCTCGTTTCCTCTATTTCCATCCTTATTCAATCGACTCTCCTTCTTCTTCCTTACCAATTTTCTCTTCAAACCATAATCCTCATCTTTTATGCACCAATCTTGGGTTAGGAAGCTTAAAAATCAGTTGGAAGCTGTAATTGGGGAAAGTTTTCTTGAGCATATGTTAAAATCCCGTTTTTAATTCAAGCATAAGTTGAAAGTGCTATAATTTAGTGAATTTAGCTCCGATTTTGATGAAATTTGGTTCTTTTGAAAGCTTAGGATGTATACTAATTATTGGTACCAATATTTTGAGTTAATTCTATGGTTAAGTTCACAAAAATGGTGTTTTAAGTTGAGTGGTTAAAAGTCACATGATTGAGATTGTTGATGTTAAGTTTGTTTTTAAGTATGGTAACTTAGGTAAGCTTCCTTGGGTACAAATAATGAGGAATTTATGGTTAAAGTTATAGAGTATTGAATGAGGTGTTAGTATGAATTTATCATAGGAATGCCTAAGAATTTTAGAGGTGGAAATGAGGCATAAATGTGTTAACATTGTGTTTGAAAATTGTAGAGGAAAAGTCATAATTTAGTTAACTTGGATTAAGCCTTAAAAATGTTAATTAATAAAGAAAAATAAATTTTATGAAGAGGTTAATGGAAAAGACTTAAGTCTTACTCATGGTAGTTTAATAAGTAAAAATGAATTATAGAGGACAAGATAGAAGATGTAAGAAATTAAACGAATCTTGCGAGGTAAGTAACATCAGATGCAACCATTTTTTGTGTGTGATTTTGTTGTGGATGTTTGTTTGGTATATTGAGAATTAATGTGGATTGTTGTTGAGATTGAATTGATGTGATGTTGGTTATATTTGAGAGATGATAATGGATATGGTTTTGTTAAGGTTGAATGTTGGTGACATGTTGATTATTGAATTATGATGATTAAATATATTGTTATCATTTTTGAATGATATTTTGTTAAAAATTGTTAACATGTCATATTTGAAAGAATTGTGATAAGTGTGTTTGGAAGATTTCATCTTAAATGATGAGTTGATATATTGATGGTATGTTGATGATACATTGAGTTCATGACATTCATACATTTAGGTTCTTAGTACACAATTTATAAAGAATATAAATGAATAAAGAAATTAATGAGGGAGTGGTTATTTGACATTCGGTGCTTTGTGCATAATGTCAATATATATATTTTTCGAATAGTATATAAAACATGCTATTTGGGGCACAATGGATTAAATTCGTTATACAGACGTGTACACGAATGTGCCAGGCGATTTACAGGATATCCAAATTATATAACCAAAACTCCCGACCGACAGGTCCGTTTGCAAACGTCGATATATGGCCAAATTGGGCGAAATTCAAAAACCAAGTTAAAGTGTATATAAATGCATAGAATTGCATTTTGTTAGTTACATGAACATTTCATAATGTTAGTTCTGAAAATTGTAAGATTTGATATGGAACATGATTGAATGATTGTATGATTTATGATATTGAGTTTTGAAGATGGAATTGATTTTGTTGTGAATTTAAAAAAGTGTATGTCGATGTTGAAAATGTGTTGGAATGGATATGAATGTGAATTCTGGAAATTGACTTAGGTTTGTTGAATGTTGTTTTGGTTGAGAAAATATGTTTGAGTGCAGAATTCATCCGGAGAAACAGTTGAGAACGCGGGGTGGCCCGTAAGTACGTGGTCTCGTTTTGACTCTACGTACTTATGCACGATACCACGTTCTTTTAAAATCAGATTATGCGGAGTGGACACGACACCGCGTTCTTCATTTCCACACCGCGTAGTCTGTATGACTCCACGTTTTTACCTGTTTGTCGAGCAGAAGTGCTGAAATGTATCACCTCACTTTGAGTATAAGTATATTTTTATATTATATGAATATGTAATCATATTTGATTTAATAAATATGATTAGAATTTAAATAAATTGATCATTTATATTAAGAATAAAATGAAATTGAAATGTCTTATGC
>CANYCX010372199.1:0-15889 GCA_948193385.1 Breynia disticha f. nivosa | reverse complement strand
TGAAACACATTTTCGTGAACTTTGACAACAATAACAATTGAAAAACAGCAGATGCTTAATACAAATCACGATAGATAAAACTGAAACAATAATGTGATTTTGATGAAAAAATTCAAACCGTATTTGATAGTTAAGATTTCGAAGATTTTTGAACGTACCTGGACTGAGATTCAATTGTTTTTAATCGATTTTGAAGAATAGTAGGGATGTTTGGATTGTATTTTGTTTTTTTTTCTATCGATTGATAATGGTGTTTGCTGGGTTCTCGTTTTTTTTTTGAAAAATCTGTTTTGGAAGGAAAGGTTTTTTAAAGATTTGAGAATATTTGAATGGAGAGATTTTAGGAATGAGATTACCCACATTTTTGGCAGTTAATTAACTAATGGTTATATTTTAAATATAGTTTGTTTGAGTTGCCATTTTTATAATTTGCAAAATTAGTAGCTATTTTCTCAATATGGAAAACTTAAGTGTAATGTTTGTTAAATTTTCCCCACATAATATACATGATAGTGGTGGTGACGTAGATAGAGGTGAAATTCAATCGATCAATTATAAATAGTAACAATTATATTTCATAAGCATATGTAACCAAATATTCATGGCATCATTCTTACAAACTCATCATGCAAGATTCATTAACAAAAATGAATGGATGAAATATGAAATCCCAATGCAAATCAAATACAATGCATACCCTGGGGTCTTCCTTTTTCCTCGGGCCCAGCACAACATCGAGCTCTCACCCAGAATATCCTTGGCCTAGCCACCATCGAGCTCCCGTTTGGAATATACCTCAGGCCCAACCGGACATTGAGCTCTCGCCCAGAATTATCCTCAGACCCAGTTTGGCATCAAGCTCTCACCTGGAATATCCTCGGACCCAGTCCGGCATCGAGCTTTCGCAAAGAATCCTCACGACCTTGTGTCACACCCTATGTTTAGGCAACACATGAATCATATGAAATCCATTATTGCCATCAATCAATTCAATGCATAATCATGCAATAACATGCCAGTATTAACCAGCATTTCACATAATCTCATCTCTCGTTGTACAGATTACATGCCTCAATATGCTCATCCAATCACAAACCATAGCATAACCCCACAACCATAAGCTCACATAAATTATAATTGCATTCACAATGTCACACAAACATAGCAAGCATATAGCATCAACAAGCCATCTCACATAAGATCAACCACATTGCCTAATTTCCATCTCATACCATAATATCATTCACATCATATCCATGTAAACGATACAAAATCACAAAATTATCATCCAATTCCATTTAAGACTCATGCTTCCTACCATCTTAACTATTATGCAATTATCGTGTACACTTAGCTCAAAATCCATAAAGTTGGGTTAGTTGCTCAACTTCGATATGTGTTTTGCAAATCACCTCCTATAGAACAAATATCATAAAATGGTATAAATAAACCATCCACACATCAATTTCATCAATTAAAACCCTTAATTAGGCAAACCCATAAGTACACTCTTAGCCACAAAACCTAAGTCTCACATTATCGTACATCCTCCGATTTTACTCTCATAAACCACCCACATTGTCCACATTATCTCTTAAATAACTAATCCTTCTTATTTCAGCCTATCACTCATACATATCTGTCTTAAACACTCAAATTTATAACCTTTATATACCTATATTTCTCCTTAGATTTACTCTAAATGCATTAAGAGTTAGATCTTACCTCTCTCACATTAGATTATGGCAGAAATCTTCCAACTCTAGCCAAGAATCAGTCCTCAATCTTCTTAGGTTTCTCTAAATGTGTTAGGTAAGTGTTCTGAGTAAAGGTTTATTATAAAAGCATCCCACGCATTTCCTCACGTTTTTGTCTTTCGAACGGCACGACCATAGGCACGGGTCGTGCCCCAGGTTGTGGATTGCATTTCTGGCACAATCCAAGCATGGGTCATGCCCCCAACTTGTGTTGATCATTCCCAGCAAGTATGAGCATGCCCAATGGCACAGTCATGCCCGTGCTCATTTACTATTTTCTGAAATTTATTTAGCCTTTTTCTGATTAAATTCCTATTTAATCATATTTCTCATATTTATTAATTCTAATTATTTTCTGGGCATTGCAACTCTACCCCTTAGGAAATTTTATCCTCAAAATTTGATCAAGCTAGTTACTCTCACCACTCACCTTAACATATCCGAACTCAAACATTTAAACTTAAAAATAGCCAAAAGACTTGAGGCATACCTCAATCTCATCATGCCTCTGAAAACAAATGTAGATACTGCTCCCACATGTCGCTCTCTACCTCCTAGGTAGCCTCATTAGGTAAGTGGAAACTCCACTTCACCTTCACCATTGGTATCTCCTGATTCTACAACTGTCTGAACTATCGGTCCAATATCTTTATTGGCTCCTCCACATAGGTTAGATCCTCTGTAATCTCCAACTCTGGTGCCCTAAACACGTGACTCTGGTATAATCGGTACCTCCTCATCATAGACACATGGAATATGTTATAGAGTCGGGACAACTTCTTCGGTAATTCCAATCAGTAGGCAACTGGTCTCATTCTCTTTGTAATCTCGTATGGACCTATATACCTCGGACTCAACTTTCATCTCTTCTTGAATTTGGTCATGCCTCTCCACAAAAAAACTCAAAGGAAAATGTTATCTCCAACCTCATATTCTATCCCCCGATGATGCCTATCAAAATAACTCTACTGTCGATCCTAAGCTACCTGTATGCACCTCTTTACCACATTTACTTTCTCGAGGGTTTACTAAACTATCTTCGGTCCCTCTATCTGTTGCAAACCCTCAACATCCCAATATGTTTCACTCCAACACTGCCTTTCATATAAGGCCTTATAAGGTGCCATCCCAATGCTCGAGTGATAACTGTTGTTGTAGGCAAACTCGATCAACGGCAAATGATCGTCCCAGTTACCCCAAACTCGAGTACACATGCTCTCATCATGTCCTCCACTATCTAAATAGTCCTCTCATACTAACTGCTATTCTGAGGATGAAATGTAGTGCTAAGCTGCAACCGTGTGCCCATTGCATCCTACAAACTCCTTCAGAATCGCGATATAAACTGTGGATCTCGAGCTGACACTATCAACATCAGAACACCATGTAACCTCACTATCTCTACAACATACAAGCTCATAAGCTTATCTAGTGTGTCATCCTGTCGAATAGCAGAGAAATGTGCGAATTTCGTCAATCTATCCACTATGAACCATACTGCATCATGATGTCTAAACGTCCTCAGTAAGCCCACAATGAAGTCCATAGTGATCTTCTCCCACTTCCACTCAAAAATCTCTAACAATCTCAACTTCTCGGCTGGAGCTTGATTTCCTACCTTAATTTGTTGGCAAAGAAAACATCAAGCTATAAACTGAGCAATCTCTCTTTTTATGTTGACCCACCAGTACATATCTCTCATATCTTGATGCATCTTGGTGCTACCAGTATGTATTGAGTATGGTGACGAATGTGCCTCAACCGTCAAACTCTCCTTAAGCTCAGCTATATCTGACACACACAATCGTCCCTGTAATACAGCACTCTGTCATCATCTAACCAGTGAGCCATAGTCACTTTACCCTCTTCAACTTTACAGCACTTTGTCATCATCTAATTTGTGAGCCGTAATAACTTTACCCTTTTCAACTTTATTTTTAATCTGTATTAAGTTCTCATCTTCCTTCTGCTGCTCTACTATCAACTCTCACATACGAGGTCTCACTCGTAAGTTAGCTAACACCAACCCCTCAATCAACTCTAAATAAACTCTGAGCTCTCGTAATGTAGTACTCTGTAAGTAAAAGAATCCTCATCCTCTCACCTTTTCCTGCTCAATACATCGGTGACCACATTTGCCTTCTCTGGATGATACTCACTTGTGTAGTCATAGTCCTTTAGCAGCTTAAGCCACCGTCTTTGCCTCAAATATAGCTCCCACTAAGTAGTAATGTACTTGAGACTTTGTTGATCTATGAAGATCTAGAATGTCCCTCTGTACAAATAGTGCCTCCAAACCTTTATGGAATGAATAATCATAGCTAACTCCAAGTCATAAGTAGGTTAGTTAGCGTCGTGCAATCTCAACTGTTACGAGGTATAAATAATGCCATTCTACATAAGCGCCATGCCTAAAACTGCCTCAGATGCATCCACATACACTATAAATCCACCTCCCTACATCGATAACATTAGAACTAGAGCCTTTAACAACCTATTCTTCAGCTTATGAAAACTGTCCTGACATTGTTCATTCTAAATAAACGAAGCATTCTCCTTTAATAAAGCAGTCACAGGCCTAGCCAGTCTCGAGAAATCCTCAATAAATCTCCTGTAATATCATACCAAACCTAAGAAACTCCGCACCTCAATCGCATTTCTGGGAGGTTCCCACTCCTATACTGCTTTAATCTTACTCGGATTCGACTTGACATCCTTTGTATAAATCACATGGCATAAGAAAACCACCTCTGCCATCCAGAACTCACATTTGCTGAACTTAGCATACAACTCTCTCGCTTTTACCAACTCCAATACTACTATAAGGTACCCCTCTTGCTCCTCTCGGTCTCTTGAATACACCAGAACATCATCGATAAATACCACCATAAAATGATCTAAGTGTTAGAACAACTTGTTCATCAAAGCCATAAAGACTTCCAGTGCATTATTCAACCCGAATGGAATCATTGTAAACTCAAAGTGGGAAAACTAAGTCCTGAATGTTATTTTAGGTATCAAACTCTCCTCTACCCACAGCTGCCAATACCCATAATTTAAGTTGATTTTGGAGAACATTATTCTCTCAGCTGATCAATCAAGTCGTATGTCTGAGGCAACAGATACTTTTTCTTCATTGTCACCTTATTCAGCTGGCGGTAATCAATGCATAACTGCATACCTCCATTCTTCTTCTTTACAAACAACACTGGTGAGCCCCACGGTGATGCACTCGGCCGTATAAAGCTCTTCTCCAATAACTCCTCTAACTGCTGGTTTAATTCCAACAGCTCTACAACTATCATTTGATAAGGTGACACTAACAATGGCCCTATTCCAGCACCGTCTCAATGTTGAAATCAACCTCCCTCTAAGATGAAAATTCTAACAACTCCTCAAAAAATACCTCGGGATAATCTTTCACTACCTCTACATCCCTCACCTCTAAATTAGTCTTATTAAGACCAGTCACACGGGCTAAGAGGGCCTCACACCCATCTCTAATCAATTGTGCTGCCATCGCTGCTGAAACCAAATAAGAAGGAATGACCTTCTGCTCACCCGCTTATAACACCTTTCGTTCACCCTCGACCTCTACTGCTACCTCCTATTCATAGTAGTCCACTACTGCTCTATTCCTAAAACCATTCCATCCCAAGAGTAATCCCAAACTCTGAAATCTGCAAAACAATCAAATCTGCCACATACTCCAATTCACCAATCCTCAACTCATAATTTATCAGAACATGTCTCATCATAACTATCCCTCCAGCTAGCAAAAAACATAACCATATAGCCTAACAACTTTATACTACCCCCAACCTATTCTACCACTTCCTCACTAAAAAAGGAATAAGTGGAGCTCAGATCAATCAACACCAATGTATCATGTGTAAAGATGGAAACTATACTAGTGATGACATCTGGACTGGCAACCGCCTCGCCTCGTGTTATAGCATAGACATGAGCCTGGTGTAGAGCTACTGACATTAAAGCTGCTCCTCTTCTAGAAATGGTACCTATTGTACGTCCGCCTCTCTCTCTCGGCCTCCATCGATAGATGCAGCTATGCAGTTGTCTCCTATAGTACTCTGCTTGGAGACACCTCCTCCTTGTGGCTCCTTCCTCTCAGGACACTCTCATGGAAAATGACCCGACTGCTAGCAATTGTAATAAAAGGACCTAGTATCTCCTCCCATATAAGTACCTACTCCTCCAAGTATAAAAGTAGGAGTTCTATTGGGATGACCCCTCCCATTCTTGGCTCCTCCCCTAGAGTGCCTACTATCCCCACTTACACTATGGAATAATCTTGAATTCGCACTCTGGCATCCTTATATTGAGCTAGAACTACCAGAGACCTTCTGTCTCTTGCCCTCTCTATCACCCTACTCAGTCAACAGCTCCTCCACCCTGTTAGCGGTCTCTAATAATGACTGATAGTTATGTTACTTCATAGCGATCTAGGTACGAATATTACACAGTATCCCTCTCTCAAATCTACCCCTCTGTTGATATTCAGTGGCAGCATCCTCTGGTGCATATAGAGAAATCTTGGAGAACTCTGCCTCATACTCAGTCACCGTCATATCATTCTATTTGAGTTCTAAGAACTCAATCTTCTTCTTTTTTTGGTATAGTATAGGAGTGTATTTATAGGCAGAGATCCTTTAGAAGTCTTCCTAGGTGAGTGTAGGGGTCATTTTGAATTCCTAGAACCATCTCCTACAGTTCCTTGCCTCTTTCTTCAAAAGTGAGGTGGTGTACTTCAATGTTTGCTCTAGATTGCATTGTATATGGTTAAGAATTTGCTCAGTGTGCCTGAGCATGTCCTCTGCCTCTGCAGGAACAGTAGTGCCCTCAAATGACTTGGCATCTTGCTTCCTTACTTTAACAAAATTTCGATCAATATTTAGCCCTTATTGACCCCCAGGTGCTCCCGGTCCCCTCATCATTCTCTAAACCATCTCCCAAAAGTAGCATATGCGGGGTCATATGGTGGTACTGCAGCTGGTAGAGGCTACAAATTAGGTGGTGGGGCTGATCCCTGCCCCTACACTGATTGTCTTGACTTTACAGTGTCATCGTGCGATATGTTGTCAGTAGACTCCATCCTATGGAAATCACAATTTCAAAATCCTTTAGTTTTACAAAATATGATGCAATGAAAACCATTTTTAAAATAGTTTATCAACCAACTTGAAATAGAAATATGAATAAACATGAATTCATTTAAAACCTCAGCCTATAATAATTTATGATGCAAAATCAACTGTAATATGCAAAAGTTATGGCTACATTTTAAAACAATGCATCAATTCATCTATATATACTAACATATGTATAGATGTACAAAATACAAAAGTGTAAGTCCAACAAACAAGGAGCCACGATGTAACATTCTGGATATTTTTTGTCGTAAAATGATGATAAATATGTGTTTAAATGTTAATATATCAAGGTATATTAAAGGTTATCGAAGGTTGACGCGAAACGATTGACGAAAATCTGAAAATCTGGAATTAGCAAAGTACGCGCAGTGGACAGAAAGTACGCGCGGTCACTGCCACCACGCGTAGTTTCTTCCCACCACGCGTAGTGAGCTGTTAGATTGAAAAAAATATAAGTTTCAACGATTAAGCGGTTAACTTCATTTCTACACTTCCAAACTAGATTTCTTCATAGGAAAACATATCAGAGGTTGGGAAAAACCATCCAGGGAAGTAATTTTGAAAGTGGAAGTTGATTTCTTGCAAGAAATTCACAAAGTAAGAAGATTGATAGTTGCTTGATATATGGTTTATATAAGGTTTTAAGTTGGATTTTTGTTAGATTAAATAGATTTAATCTGATATTAATTGCTAGAAGTTACTAATTATGAACTGAATTATGATGTTGAAAGGTTGGGAATGAGATTAGCATTATGTTAGGATAAGTTATGGATGATAAATGATGGAAAAAAGAGGTATAACCAACGTTTAGGGAAAGTTGATATTTGCTTGACAATGAGCTGATTATTGAGTTGAAATGTTGCTAGAAATGATATGAATAAAAGTAGGGAATTAAAGTATGCTTTGTGAATTAATTGAAGATGATTTGAAGAAGATTGGGTTTTGAAAGAAAGTGTTGGAAAAGTTGACATATAATTAACTTAAGGTTAAAAATGAGATGTTTTAATGATTCTAAAGTTAGAATCAATATTTGAATTGGTTAGTAATGCATTATATAAGATTGATTTCATACAGGAGGATTTGTACGACGGCTGGGAGGCTGTTGAGCCAGTGTTGGTTTTGTTTTGCTTGATTTCGAGGTAAGTATTCGGGGCTTACGTGTAAGTATTCTTACGCTTACTAAATTGGTTCATAATCTATTTAGAATTACATTGATTAAGCAAAGTATAGCAAAGACGCTTACAATGAATTGCTGAGTTGCTAGATGAACCTTAGTGAATGTGAAATGTTTGTTTTTTAGATTGATATTGGAAATGATATGAGTTATGTTTGATTGGTATAAATGATACCTGTGTGGTATGATTGAATCATATATTGAATGAATACCTGTGTGGTATTATCTGATATGCTCTGTGTGAGCTGAGATTAGATGTTCAGGCTGTGTGCTTTGCTGTGTGCTATGCTATTTGTTGAGTTGTGTGTAGAGTGAATGTCACTCAATGCTGTGTGCGATTACAAATGATATTCATATTGATTACATCCATACATTTACATATCTATATGACACGAGCCTGTGTGGCAGAAAAAGATAAAAGGATTACTGTGTGTTTTCCTGGACTGCTGTGTGCGATAGTCCATATATACGAGCTTTGCTCAGAGCTGTGTGCTCAGGCTATATGCCTTACCTCTGCTGTGTGTGATAGAGGATGATTTCCACTTCTGTGTGCGATAGTGGATAATAACCGGGTCATTTTGTGTGAAGTTGCATTTCATTGCACTTCATACATTACATTCATATATGTGTGACTAAGATTGCTATTGTTGAACCTGTGTGGTTCGTATTTTGTTGTGTGCACGATATTAAATGAACTATATTGAATTCTGTGTGAAATAAAGATGAGGAAATGCTGTGTGCTTCCTGATTGATCTGTATGATCGTATTATGTTGTGTGCTTTCTGTTTGATCTGTGTGATCATATTTTGCTGTGTGCTAGAGTTGAATAAAGTTGTGTGCTGATTTGAAATCTATGTGATATATTTTTGTCGGGCATTCGGGGATGCCGAGGGACAAGATAAATACACACGTCCTCGTGCTATTATATACTTTCCCCTGCACATCATTTACGTTTAATGCTAGAATACTTACTGAGTATTGTTTATACTCACCCTGATATTGTTTTAAATAATTGTGCAGATCGTAGGTAGCTGCCTATCGCTGGACCCAGAGCTGATCAGTACCTTCCAGAGCTTACGTCAGAGGTCGAGTTCCAGTTGTCATTTTTGTTATTTTGGGATTTGTACATATTGTACATTTGTATATACACGCAGGTTTTAGTTTGAATGTTTTCAAACTATTTTGCTTCCGCTTGTGTTTTGTTTTATGAATGAAAACAGATTTGGGCCGGTGTTTTGATTAATACAGCGTGTATATAACTTTTATTTTCTATCTCCTCTGTTTTTAGACTTGATTTTATATCATTTCTATAATTATATGGTTTATCAGGAAAAATAGAGATTTATGAAAAATGAGTTCCACATACCGAGTCTTTTCCACTGTGTCACAGTATAATGTATAATAAATACTATCCGTAATTATGCTCCCAAGAGCCATAACCATCCCCTCATTTTATATGAGCCCCCATATGTATGAATGTCATATACACAACCCATATAACCAAATCCTGCATTCTCAACAATTCATGTCATTAAGTGTGGAATTCAATCACAACACTCTCAACACAACATCATTTCATTAAGCATAGCCAACGAGCATAAGCACACTAGCATTCATCAAATTCATTCCTTCTTCAACAAGCACTATAAACATACTCAACCATATCATACGCAACCATACAAGCAACAAACATAGTCAACACAATATGTAACCATCAATCCAAACATTTCACAATCAAGGAGCATACAAACAAGGAAAGTTGCATTCGTATTGCTTACCTTGCAAGAATCGCCTAACGGCTCTGTTGGGAACCTCTCTCACCGTGATTCAGATTTCCTATTATCAATATTAGGGTCTCCCACTAATTAAGCAGGTATGGAAACCATACTAAATAAGAAGAATGCTCTACAATATGCATGTTTACGCTTCCTTTAGTGTATTTACTCTGTTTTACCTTTCCTTCCATGACTTCTCTCCTCTTATTTAATGTTTCTTCCCCTAACCAGTGCATTTAATTCTTCACCAACTTACACCAATCTTCAATCTCTCTCACCATACAACACCCAATGAAATTGATACTCTAAATACACTCATTGGACTCTAAGGAAACTTACCAAAGTGACGAAACACGGAAGAAACTTTGGTCACAAAAACTCCAAATTCGTCACTTTGCAGGGGGTGCTTTCTATCACCGATTTCGGATACCTAAACATGATTTAACCCAAAATATGGTTACTACTAGGTAGTATACATATTAAGCTTTCCAACGAGCTATCATTTGCTCAAATCGGAGCTCAAACGAAAGAGATATGTGATCGGGAAACTAGAGTTAGTGAAATACGAGATTGTCAAGAACAAATGAGGAAAACTTACCGGAATTAGATCACCGACTGATTTTGGAACTCCTGAACACTAGGGTTTCGTGAGGAAAGATGATGGTGGTGAAGATTTGAGTTAGGGAGGAAGAGTGTGGAGGGAGAGGGACGTGGGTATGGGAAAAAAAAGGAGAAACTAGGGTTTTTAAAGGTTAATCGGTTTGACGATTATGCCCTTTTGGACTTTTCTGCTCGGTCCAACTAATCCCAATTCTTATTTTCTCTAACTGATAATTCCGTAAGTCAATTCCCACTCTCCTTCTACCGAATTTTTACTTTAAACATTTCACGAAAAATTTATTCTCATTTTTCATGTATTTTCTTCTAAAATTTCTTTAAAATTTTAATTAAATGGAAATTTTAGGGCGTTACAAATAAAGTAAAACTTAATCACAAAAATATTAACGATAAACTGTATTAAAATAAATTACCTTCAATGTACAGAAGGACTGGGTTTAGTAGCAATTTTACGACACTTTTTTTATGTTATGGGATATAGTTTTAGTGCAATTATGCTGTAGAGTGGTAAAGAACTTGAAATTATAGTTGAGGAACCAAAACCAAAGCAAAATAAGGCCAGTCTGTCAACTTCATCTCGTCATGGGCATGACGATCCAAACAACTCTGAAAAAGGCGCAGAACCTAAAAATGATGACAATAATTCAGTTTAGCAAATTTTGATGCCACCACATAAAAAAAGTGTTGTTAAATTAGCACGGTTGTGCTGATATTTCATTTTTCCAAAAAACTTAATCGTGCTCTTTATTAGCACAGTCGTGCTCATTAGACATGCCCTCATGCCATCAGCACGCCCTCCGTGTCTGCAAACTGCAACTTAGAATTTTCTGCAGTTTTTTGCATAACTAATTTTCTGTTTTCTGTAGTATTGTCCTATCTTACTATTTAACATTTCTTACTTTCCTTAACCTTACTGTGTATTATGTTCATTTCACCTTACTGTGTATCTTACTGTCCTATCTTACTGTGTATTATGTTTATTTAGCCTTGCTTTCATTAATCATTTACTAATTATGGGGTTTTAGGATACGAATGTTACAATGACAATGCTTTTCATTCGCTTATTTGAAAGCTGTAGATTTTGCAGCTGCAAACCAAGCTTCATGTGAGCAATGTGTTTGGCTCTTGGAGGCAAATAATTCTTAACAACTTCCAACTTAACAAGCTTGTCAAACCATTTGTGCAGATTTCAAAACTTCTTTTCAGTAATGACGACCACTCCAGTTACTTCTTTCCCAAGTTCAAATCGGTGGATCATGTAAAACACCAAAATGTCTACAAACCCGATAAACTCGCCACCAAAATAGTCCTTTCCTGTTAGTTCATTTTCTAGCAATTTTAGTTACTGACGAACTTCTTCAAGTGTCTGCTCTATTCCTAGTCTTTAGTATTTGCAGACCTCATTGTTGTTGGCAGGACCTGTTCAATTATCTCATAACATAAGAAAATTCAAACTCTAAAGTTAGACTAGTAGCAAAAATGGAGAAAGAAAAGGAAAAAGAACTGATGAATCACCTTGTCATCCAACCCAGAATCGAACTGTTGCATGTTCATAAGGGTTTGTAGGCAAGAGAGGAAGAGTTGGCCAAGTCTCATCAATGTATTCAAGGATAACAAGTGATTCTGCAATTGGTTTACCATTAAAGCACGTATGAGTATCCTGTGGGATCTCGATAACCGACAGGAACGAGGATGGTATCCAAAATACCATTTAGATAGAGACGGGAATGAATTTGTGTTCGGGGTTTTGGGGACGGGGAAGGGAGTAGGAAAGGAGTCTCCAGAGATCTCCTCCCCATTGCCTTCTCTAGTAAAGATTTATGACATAAACATTACAAAAATTAAACTCTTATCATTTGTATTGTGTCTAATCGTTTACTCATTAGTTGTGTTATTAGATTAAAAATTATTATTCATTCTCAAGTAATTACTGGCTAAACCCCTTGTTGAGCCCTTGAACTCATGTATAAATCCACTAACGAGCCTCAACTTTCTTTTCCCTTTATTTCAATCTTAGAGCTTTCTTTTTCCTTGAACTCATGTGTTGTTTCATATTTTTTTTCGGATAAGGTTCATTTTTTAGCCTAACGTTTTGTTCAAAGTACAATATTGGATCCAATCTTTTTTTGGTCCAATTTGATGTCTAACGTTTTTATTGTAGCTCAATTAAGGTGTTGATTAGTGCACTAATAAATTAAAGCTTATCTGTTACTAACAGTGTTACATTATAATTACATTGAAACGTTAAATTATAATCTTTAACATTATCAGTCCAAAACGACATTATTTTATTATAATAACTTAGTTTAAATTATCCAAATAACTCAAAGTTTAAATTATCCAAATAACTCAAAAACTAAAACAAATCCAATTTTTTATTAGAATTTTTTTTCTGCCAAACCACAAAGACAACTTCTTTTCAGTAACAACTGCTGAAAACAACTTCATTTCAATCGTAAATCATCAATTATGCTACTAAAAATGAGTTTTTACCATATTTTAGTTTAGGGATTCTATTAAATTAGACCTAACTCACTCTCAAAAGGCACCTTATGGCAGGAGGTTTGTCATTCATTATATATTGAACATAGCAACACTGCTTAGCCAATGTGGAATTCATGACACACCCTCCTCAGCCCAAATTGGGCTGAACAGAACAATCAAATGGGCTTTGGACAACTTAAGGTCGGACAATACCCCAAACCATTGGACTAGGGTAGCTCTGATACTATATTAAATTAGACATAACTCACTCCCAAAAGGCACATTATGGGAGGAAGTTTGTCACTCATTATATATTGAACATAACAATATTACCTAGCCAATATAGGATTCATGACAAGTTCTAGGCAAAATATATTAAGATGCTTTGGTTGCTATTACATAAGCGATAAATTTTGTTATTTTGGAAATCATAAAATGAAAAGCAGTAATCGTCTTTTGTAAAAACTTGTGTTAGAAGGCATGGCTGCCCTTCTTAACCAAAACAATATGTCGTGTAACACTCTCCTCAGGAAAGAAATATTTTAACTTATATTATATCATATTAATTAACTAATAATTAATGTTTCGGCAAACCTGAAAATCCGTTTAAGTACAGTGGAAGTGAATCATAACCACATTGAGAGTATTCCGATTCTATAGGAGTTTGCATGTCGAGAATCGGACGGAGTTTCTCCCCGAAAACCACATCGGAAATTTTCCGATCAACCGAAAACCGAACGAGAGGATTTTTCTAATTTTTCTCTCTGAGAGAAAACTGAATTGGATTCTAAGAAATGGGAGGGAGGAATTCTGTTTATATAATTCTAGGTACCTCTTGGTGATTTGATATCTTTTGGGTCAAATTATATTTTAGTCCCTAAACATAAAATGTTCTTAATTTAATCCTTTCATCAAATAACTAATAATTAAATTTCGAAACTTAATTATATATATTTGATAATTTGAACTTCATGAGCGGATTAAATTATTCTTTGATGAGACATGTCAACTTACTTGTATGGATACTCAGGAGGCTCATCTTGTCCATCAGAAGCTTAAATATTGGTGCACAAATGGCAATCGAGCTCTACATACTTGTTGTGTTCATGACGTACTAGATTTCTTGACATGTTAATGGTTGATTGATTATCAACGAATAGAATCATTGCATCGTGTTGTTCTATTCCAAAGTCCTTATAAGTAAACAATTTTTTTAAAGACTTTAACTAAATTAGTTCACAATTGCAAAAAGCGATAGCTTTGTATTATGCATTCAGATGGAGTCTTGTATGATGTCATGTATCCATAAGAAGCTTGCGGTGTATATTAACAAGAAAAAATATATAAAAATTATAAAAATAATGTTTAACACGATTTATTAATTTTGTGGTAAAACAGGACAAAAGAAGAACTGACCTGAAAATATTAACACGTGTGAAAATGGGGCATAAAGGCAAAATAAATTTCAAGCCAGGAGATTAGTTTTAGTATTCATATAGGAGTATAAAATATTAAAAAAATTCTATAGAAAATTGAGTTGAAATCAAAGAGTTATAATCGTCTAAATTTGACTCAAATTGAAAATTTAGTATGAAGAGCATTTCATACTTTCATTAGCATAGAATATCAAATGGCTTTGTATGGTAGTTTTAAATGGTTAATAAATTGATTATAGACATCAAGGATTGGATCAGGACAGAGACAGAGGTTAGGGTAGTTTGAGTATCTTAGTTAGCTAAGTATAATCCCAAGCATTAGTTTGTTATACTTTTATGTTTGAGTTATGCTTATACACATTACAAATGATTTTTGTAGAGTACAAATTATTTTTTGACATAATTGGATAGTGAATAAAAGAGAATTTTTGAGTGTAAATTGTTGGAGTGGAGTGTAGGGATTGCACCATTGCCACCAGAGGTTATAGCCAAAATGTTAATGTGATGCATGATTTAATTTGTTGAGAACACATATGTTGTGTTTGATTGATGTACGAATAAAGAGCATGTGGCATTGAATTGAATAGAGATTTTTATTGTATATGTTTATTGATACAAAGGTAGAATAAAGCTATTAAGATCTAGAGTACATGTCAAGATCTAGAGTTCACAGATCCACGAATCCAAAGTTTTATTAAAGACTAGACGATCTTTGCATTAAGTCTACAGACTAGAGTATAATATCGGGATCTCAGAAAAAAAAGATATGAAAGCAAGGATAGTCACTAAATGATGAATATAAAGTAGGGCATATGCACAAATGTTTGTATACAAAGTAGTACAATATTATTGTTGAATGTGATATGCTAAATTTATATTATGGTAGATTATATTTATTGAGCATACAACTCATTAAATTGCATTTTGGTTTCAGAACTAGTAGAGAAGAATTTGATACGTGGATCGAATAGAGGATTCCACGAGATCAGGTTGTCGTCCAGCTATGGCTAGAGCAGTCCTCTCTCTCACTCATTTTTACAAAGTACATGTGTGTGTTATGTTTAGGAAATTATATGTTAACTACTTTTTATGTAAATTAAACTGTGTTTGATGCTTATGGATTGGTTGTATAATTGTTGCATCATTTGATCGAATACACATAGTGTTTATTTGTTAAACGAGTGTTGATATGAGTTGTGTGTAACGCCCTCCATTTTTCGTTATTTTTAAATTTTAATTGAATATTTAATAAATTATGTGAGGAAATTTTTTGCAAAAAGTTTTAATTAATAATTGGTGGAGAGTGTGGAATATATTGTGGAGTTAAAATCGGGTGAGGTTTGGTCAATCGGGAGAGAAAAATCGAAAAGAAGATAGTTTGTAGTGCCGAGGGCAAAACCGTCCAAAACCGAAACTTTATATAAAGACATGTGCCTATCTCTCTCTTCTCACTTGTTCACCAACATTTTTGGTT
>CANYCX010371777.1:0-11933 GCA_948193385.1 Breynia disticha f. nivosa | reverse complement strand
CAACCTCAATATAAATCTCAATTCATTGACATGTTACTATTACTCATAATCATACAAGTTGAACACATTTTTTCATAATCGAATCAAAACACAAATCCATAATCACAAAAGGTTCGTGTCTCAACCATCATACATAAACCTATCAATATAGATTGTACTATGCATACAGTTAACAGGCAACAATACAAGACATTTCATTCGGCAACAACATTCATTTATTATTCCAAGTAGAAACCATTCATAACTCATACACGATTCCACGTCATTCAATCATACATCATGATCAATTCATAGCCAAGCTATACACATTCATTTTTTTCCAAAAAAATCAATAACACGTATGCCAAATGAATGCAAATTCAATGCTAATGCATTGTCCACACACATGTACCCCGGGGTCTGAAATCATCGGGTCGAGCCCGGCATCAAATCATCGAGCTCTCGCTCGGAATCAAGTCATTGGGACTGGCCCGGAATTTGGTCATATTTGGGCTAATCCCCCATTTTTTCATCATTGGGCTAATCTCCCATTTTTTCATCATTGGGCTAATCCCCCATATCATTCATCGGGGCTTGAACCCGGCATCGAGCTCTCGTTCGGCATCAAATCATCGGGACTTGCCCGGAATCAAATCATTGGGCTAATCCCCCATTTTATCAATTATGAGCCATATGCTCCATTTCTCAATGCATGAACATACACATGCTCATGCCAATACAACACAATATGTATGAATACAACTTCATGCAATTCATCTCAATTATCTTAAAAACATATGCATATGAATGTTCCAAAATCAGCCATACCATAATATCGGACAACATATTCACAACAGCCTCTTAGGGCATCACCATCATTCACATATATACTCAAGGCGAGTTCAACACATAATCTTCAAGAACATTCATGTTGTGCATATGAAATGTAACATAATTCACCATATCATTCTCATGTATTTACTCACATATAACATATATGGCCAGCTCGGCCAAAACAATCACCAAATCATACGAGACATTCATAACGTACATTATGAGGTTCAAGCATTGCCATAACTTTTATTTCATACTATTCCTCAAACATTTGAATCAAGGAACCAAACCATATCAGGTAACACCTCTTAACTATCAATTTTTAACAATCTGTGCAGGGGGAATGGCCAAAGGGAACGACCATGGTGGTCGTTTCTCCTGGCCGTTCTGGCCCCTACACACAACACCTAAAGGAAACGGCCAAGGGAAATAGCCAAACTGGCCGTTCCCTGGCCGTTTGCACCTGCAGAAAACAGAACACCAAGCATTTTAACTCTCAACCATGCCAACTATTTCAATATACATTAGGCCACTCTGTTACTAGCAATTGCCTAGTTTTTTTTAACACAAAACATGTCATCTTTCTGAGTTACATGCCTATACACAAAACCAAGCAAAACAATGAACCCATTCTCAGGACTTAACCAATTATAATCATCCGTTCATCCACCTTATTCATTACATAATTAATATACCACACATCCCATTTTATTTATGTTCTTGTCCTTACGTTTTTCATTTGATATTCCACTTTACTTACAAAATTCCTCTCATTCAACCCTTCTAATCATACATTTACATTCAAGTCATTAGCATACCGTTTCTAAGTCATTCTCAGAAGCATAGCTACATTGCATTTATCCATTTCGAAATCACATACTCAAACCTCATAACAATATTTCACACTTCACATTACACATTCAAACGTTATGCTACATTCCCACTAAGCCAACACCACCCATATCCATATACCAAATCATTTAGACATACCAAAATCCATGAACAAACCACACACATTTTATTTAATCACAAGCAAGCAATCATTCCAAGAATCTTGCATCCCAAAACACTAATAATTCGCAGTACCACATAACACTTCACAAGCTTTTATTACCAAGAACAACCATACAAATCACACTTGATTCTTCTATGTCTAACAATTCCAACAACTCATTATAGGCCATCATATACTCAAATTATTGCAATAATTTGAGTATATGATGGCCTATAATGAGTTGTAAGGAAGATGTATGAGTTGAGCTTAGTATGTTGAAATACGTTAAGAAAGAAATGATTTGATATGACTTGTTAATCATGAGATGACCTAATATGATAGATTGTATGAGTGGATGGTACTTGTTGTGCCTTGTGTTGTGTTGAATGGAAAATCTAAAATGATTCTTGTGTATTATATGTCCCTTTGAGGGAAGAGTGAATATGCATGTGCACATTATGAGTGCTCTGATTTTGGTTATGGTGATGAACTCGTAAGAGTTATTAATGATGTACGTGATGATTGATGCCACGAGATGGCTATGTGAAAGTTTGTGCATATTCATATTAATATAAGAATATTAAATGTATGGCGTGGAACCATTAATTGTATATGGTATGATTGGAAATTTTGTATGGCCTGAGAATGCATGACTTGCATTCATTAATGATGTAATTGTGTATGGAGTTGGAATGCATGATTGGCATTCATTCATGACATTGAGAACATTTGCATGAGCACATTTCTATGTTCATGCCTTGAAATGAGAAAAAAGGGTAATTGCCCAAAAGAAAAGAAAATGGGAGGGGGGGTTTGCCCAAATTTGAGAACATAAGAGCGAGTCTCTTGTGGTTATGTTTGAGAAGGGACAATCCCCTAGTGTTGCAATTTTGTGGTTATGCCGAGCAAGAGCTCGAAGGACAAAGCGGGCGAGAGCTCGACTTATGTGTATAAAAAGGGGATTTTGCCCAAGATTTGAGAACACAAGAGTTTGATTCTTGATGTTAAATTTGAGAGGGATGTGTCCCAGTGTTTATGTCGAGCGAGAGCTCGTTGGAAAAAGTGGGCGAGAGATTGACTTATGTACTCTCTCATGATTTGAGACAACAGAGATCAAGTGGAGTCTCTCTCTGACTGTGGTTGAGGCTCTGGAGCACATCATTTGTGTGTGGAAATGCATTAGCATTTCATTCTCATTCATTTTCATTCATTGCAGACTTGACATTGATTGCATGGAAATGAATGCGGGTTATGATACGAGCATCAATTGTAAATGAACAACATGTGTATAATTTCGTATGAGTTAGATGGAATGTGTGTAATCTTGTATGGTTATGTATTGATGTAATAGTGAATGCTTGTATGAATTGAGATGAACTTGTACTTGTGAAGGTATGTTATGATTGTGTTTCCAATGAGGAATGTGATATGTGCATATGAATGGAATGAGGTACGTATGTTAGTATGTTGATTTGATTCTGTATGAGTAATAAACGTTGGATGCTAAGTGGTTTTAGAAATAATGTAATATAATGTTCATCTTCTTGCATGAATATAGTATGTGATAAAGGATGGAATGAGTAAAGGATGTGTGCGTTGTATTGGTTATGGATAAATGTGGAAACTTGAAAGTTACTTGACCTGTGAATGAACCCATTGAAATTATGCTTGTTAGAAGGTAAGAATAGGTAAGTGATCTTGATAAATGATATATGAAATGAGAATGGAGAATAGTATGACTTACATGAGTGGTTTGATGCTGAGGCATGTTGTTGTTAGCTGTAGGTTCATTAAGAATGAAAAGGAAAATAAGATGAATGCATGATGTAAATGTGTATAATTGAGACATTAATAAATGTTATGATCATGGATATGATATAGTGGTTGTATTATGAGTAAATTGGTTAAAAGTAAGCCTAAGATGTTTGTGTTGTTGCTTGTAGAGTTTGTATGAAATGTGCATGTGTTAGACTTGAGCTTAAGTGTTGAAATATGGTTATGTGGAATTAACATACGTTAATGAGCCAATTAATGTGCGTTAATGAATGGTAACATACGTTACCCATTATGAAACCTACGTTATTCTTGCCTGGATTTCCTGGGAAGTTGCAGATGAATAACATACGTTAGGGACAATATAAACATACGTTAATATGATCGAAAACACTAGTTTTAGCCTGAATAAAATTCTAGTGATTATTTGAAGTGAGGAAATGATCTAGGATGAATTTCTAAGACATAAAACACATAAATAATTTGTTTGTGACATGGATAAGGTGAGCCATTAGGGAAGTTAGGTGCGTATACGACACTTGTGTTCCTTGAACACACCCATATAGGCCAAAGGTTCCCCTACGCATTCATCATAACAACTATAAGGATTCACTTATTGAGTATTTCAATATGCTCACCTTTGTTTTGTTGTGTAAACTTGTGCAGAGTGATAGGTACTGAAGAAGATCAAGCTCCTAGGGTATTGGTTTTGTGTATGTTTGTATATCTATACATACATTAGTATAGATGGGATTTATAAACTTATCATGCAAACTTTTTCCATTGCTTCCACATTTTGTTTCATACAATGTATGGTCATCATTGGTCTTTGTGAAATGATTTGTAAACTTTATTTATAATGGTTTTCTCTCTCATACTTAACTATTTTAAAAAGAAAAAAAATGGTGTTAAAATTGGTAATTATTTGAAAATAATTTTTACAGAATTTGGCGTCACAAAGTCCTTGGTTGAACAATGCAGATATAGATAGGTATGTGAGAGTGAGTGATTCTAATCACATATGCTATAAATGAAAGGGCATCATGTGAGACTAAGTGATTCTAAGCACATGAGCACTGTGTTGATTAACTTACGAGGTAATGGTCATGTGAGAGTGAGTGATTCTAATCACATGTGCCATGGATGAAGGCTGTCGTGTGAGAGTGAGTAATTCTAAGCACATTGACACACGTTTGAACAGCAGAATAGGAAAGGGACAATGTGAGAGTAAGTGATTCTAATCATATACGCCCAGATAGAGATTGGTAATGCGAGAGTGAGCGATTCTAAATGCATTTACTCAGAAATGGAAGGTGTCATATGAGAGTGAGTGATTCTAATCACAGTGAACCTAGTTGAACAACAAGATAAAAAGGAGCAATGTGAGAGTGAGTGATTCTAAGCACATGTTCCCCAATATTTTCTGTGCTTGTGTTTGTGCATTACAGACGAGGAGGCTGCCGCATATATTACTTATTTTCTACGCCCTTTTGGAGATTCTTGGGGATTATCGCTGTGAGGTCAGGAAGTTCATCCATCTAATTTTTATTTTCTATTAAAAAATTCAGATTGTAAGCACATCATTTTATCATCCTGTTTGATACCTACTATGCAGGGTTTTTTCCTAAGGCACTGAGTTTAGGATACATTTTATAAAGAAATGGATTTTATGATTTTTACTTTCCTTTCAAATGATACTTGAATGTTTTCTTCAAGTTGGAGTCATCATATAACATGTAGTGAAAAATATTGTGTTAATAAGAAAAAAAATATAGGGCACAGAAAATGATAAATAAATAATACTTAGAGTAAAAAGAATTTTTGAAATTTGAGCGTGACATTTAGTGGTATCAAAGTAGGGAGTAGATTTATCGCGGATTGTGCATAATTATTTGAAATGTTTCGGTTGATTTGGAAAAGAACAATTTTAAAACTAAAGATCTGAAAATCTGTTTTCCTCTCTCTGTTTCCAATAGGATGGATTCTAGAGATGACCTTATTCCTGACCCAGCAGAGACCTTAGAGTCGGTGCAGGCACACAAAGTTAGTCCCTGCATGGTGGACAACCTTCACCTCCACCAGTAGTACTACCTCACCCTATGTTCCAGTAGTTTATTGACATGATGTAGTAGACCACCTAGGCTGGTGTTGCTCAAGCAGCACAAGCGGCAGCTGCACAGGTCACGACTGCTGCTCAGGCTAGTCATGCCCAATAAATTCAAGCTCAGGCTCTCAGGGGCCTGAGAGCATATGAGGACCAAGACAAGAGCTATGAATGGATCTGTCGACAAAGGGCCAAGGTATTCACGGGCACTGCAGATTTGAGGGTGGCTGAGGAGTGGCTAAGATGAAATGAGAGGATTATAGGTCGACTCGAGTGCACTTAGGAGCAGAGGTTGAAGTACTTGGTATCTCTGCTAGAGGAGGATGCGCTATATTGGTGGGAGCGTGTTCCAAGGAGTAAAGATGAGCCACCCACCCTCACCTGGGGTGACTTTGTATGGGTGTTTATGGAAAAATTTACACCCCAGATGTATCGAGATCGCAAGAAAATGGAGTTCTTAGATCTAAAGCAAGGGAACATGACTGTAGCCGAGTATGAGAGGTAGTTTACCCGTCTGTCCTGGTACACGTTGGAGGAGACAACTACGGATGCGATGTGCAGAGATAGTTTTAGTCGGGGGTTGCAACTAGACATCCGAGAAAGGGTCTTCTTTAAGTAGCCTACTTATCATATGGAAGTTGAGGCAGCCTTCGCTTGTGAAGAGGTAATGAGTGAGAGAAAGAAGGAAAACATGAAACGTTAGAGGGTGTTCAGTAGCTCCAATGCACCCCCAAGATCACATCGTGGCAGAGTACAAACCTATAGTGGTACAGGCCGAGGTGTTAGCGGTGGAGTATTATGCCGAGTAGAGATTCTTACTCCTTGGGTGCTGCATCTGTTGTAAGATACAGAAGTTTGAAGGGACCAGTCTGTTACTGCTGTGGTCGGTTGGGACATAAGGTAAGAAATTGTGACTTGAGAAGAAGGGCGAGGAAAAATAATTCTGTTCTCTCGAGAAGTGTTGTGAAAAATAGGATCACGACAATTGGGGGAAGAGGGGGATCCATTGCCTCTTTGAGTGGGTCCGGAGGAGCATATTAGGTTCCGACTACAACTGCATCGCCAGCCAGGATGTATGCTATGACCATAGAGGAGACGACAGACCGCCCCGACAGCATCCTAGGTACCATTTCCATCTTACATACTAACACACTTACATTATTTTGATTCCAGAACGAATAGCTCCTTTATGAACCCAAAATTTTATGAACCCAAAATTTTATGAATCGATTTCAATGTCACATGAAACCCTAGGGTACTCGATAGTTGTGTCTCTGCCTGTAGGAAACACCCTAGTCATTAGTACAACAGTTTGGGACTCGAAATTCTAAAGGTTGGGATTTTAGTAGAGAAATGACCCGACCAGAGTTCAAATCTGACACTTGGAACACCTCCAATATTCTCCCTTAAGAATTGGAAGAGAGGGGAAAAAGAAAAAGAGGCATACCAGCAAATGTATTGATACCAAAAAGGTACCAACTTTCACCACATTGCCAATGAACCAATACAGGCCAAAGGAGTATAAACCAAAACAACCTTTCCTCTCTTTCAAGTTTACTTTCTTCAATAGCATTTACATTGCAAAAACTTTAGGCGAAAGAATGATGCATACTGAAGGTCTTGTGTGTCGCGCCCAAAATTAGATCCTAATTATTCTTAATTTATTCAAAAAATGTATATATATATATATATATATATATATATATATATATATTATATTTGAAATAGTAAGCAAAGAATACACAATAGTGAAATATTACACTTGGTTTCCAAAACACAAAGCCTCAAACCCAACAACTTATTGGAAATCCCCTATAACACAATCCATGTTTATTTTAAAAATGTGCTCTGTCAACCTTCCTCGTGGAGATTATCCTAAACCTATGCACACCCCGATCAACAATCTAATGTGAGTAATTAATTACTCAGTAAGTCCATTTAAAACACTTACCGAAGTATTTAATGCATAGTTACTCGTTATTTAGCGTGTTTTAAATACATTACGAAGTGGGTTTACATTCCCAGTTAAGTCCTAACCAATTTTTCCATTAAATTCAATCAAATATAAATGTGTAGGAGGAACAAGCGTTCTAGTGCCATGACCCCGTGCTCATCCTCATCAAGAATAGGAACCCATAGAACGACCTCGTGCTAGACCAATGGTATAATAGGTTGGGTCCACGATCTTGTGCTGAGAGACACGTGGATCGTGTTGGAACACTGTCTTAGTTTTAGAGTGGTGGCACGACACCTGTGCTGGTGAGCACTTGCTCAACAATTGTTCATTATTAGGAAGAGCAAAACATCACAGAATTTAAGGCCGAATGATAGAGAAATAATGAAGACAATGTGGTGTAATTTGTTGAAGTGTGAATGGTGTATGGGTTGTGTGATGTGTGTCACAAATAAAGGTTTTAAAAGTTTTGTTGTGTGCAAAGTGTTCTTGATAGCGCTGGTAGGTAAAACAAGTGGTTGGGATTTTTTGTGGTCGTTATTGTATAAATGCCACGAATTGATAAAATATGGAAACTTGAGAGAATAAGACTGAACTGTAGGGTGATTTGAGACTCTCAATGATTATGTGTGTTTCGCATTCTATCCCAGTATGGTGATGTGTCAACGTGCACGATCTTGAGCGGGATGCTTAATTTTTAAAGACACAATAGTCGTGTTCCCTAGCACAACCTGTGCTAATCGGTAGAACTATGAATAGGGATTTTGTGATGAATGGGGAGATTCGTGGATTCCTGTAATAGTAGGAATGTATTATTAGAGATTCGAGAGGAAGTAGAAAAACTACATTTATGAATGGAATAAGAGAACTCAACTAAGAGTGGAAGTATAAGCGGGAAATGTAGACCTGAGAGTTTGGGAAATATCCAACAGACTAGTGTGAATATGGACGTTGTTTCGAAATCTAGGGAACTGATTTATAGTTGGTGTGTAAGGCACTATGAGGAAACTTGAGAGTTACATAACCGGATAGGTATTATGAGAGAACCTAACTTGTTTAAATTTTGGGGACAAAATTTCCTAAAGGGAGAGCTGTAACGCTCTAAAAAATGTTAGAATTAATAAATATGGAAAATAGGTATAAGACAGAATTAAATCAGGGGAAAATTGAGTTTAATGAGAAAACAGCTGACGAGTATGGGCTGAACATGGTCATGGAATGCTCATGCCACGGTTGGAAATGATCAGCACGAAAAGAAGCACAAGAAATATTGAACTCGTGCTAAAAATGCAGAGCACGATCTTTGGCACGAGCCATTTTGAGGGGCGTGCCATTTGAATAGTAAAAACGTGAGGAAACGTGTGAAAAGCTTATTTTTAAGGGAAACATCTGAGAAACCCACTAAACACCCAAGAGAGCCCTAATTACTGATTGAGAGTGAGTGTATTCGTGAGTTAAAATGCTAAGGTAAGATTTTAAGGCTATTTTTTAAGTAAAAATATAAGTTAGGGTTTGGGTGATTTTGGAAAATGGTTGAGGAAAATGATGAATATGTGTTGAAGTGAGGATGGTCCGTTGAAATAATGCTAGGAAAGACAATTCAAATGATTTATTAAGCTTTAATCGAAAATTGAACGAAAATGTGAGATTAAGTGTTATGGGTAAAGAGAGGAATTAAGAGTATTATTCTATCAGAGTCTTAATTGGCTTGGTTAAAATGTTGAATGGATTATTGACATAATTGTATGAAAAAATATGTTATAGGAGGTGATTTGCAAAACCTGGATCAGAGTTGAACCACGAGCCTGACTTTGCAGATTTCGAAGTAAGTGCTGACAACACTTACCATTGTATGTCTTGCATCTGTATGGTTAAGCATGCTTGGTTATTTGCTACATTTGTTTAAATGGTAGAAAAACATGTGTCATTAAAGGACTTAGTTGATTATGGTTGTGAATTTTCATGACTTATTCGAAAATCGTGTGATTGGGTTTGAGACGTTAAATGTGATTTGAGCTTACAAGCATGCTATATGATGATATGCTTTGAATTAATGCGTGCTAAATGGATTGATGATGAGAATGGGAAATTGCTATGACAATGTGACATTTTTATTTAGAGATGGATGAGGGAATGTGCTTATGAGTTTATGTGAAATGCTTGATAGTGATGGCCGTAAAAGTTAAGATTTAATGCATGATGGCATGATAATGCACTTAATGATGGTTGGTCGTGATGAGTTGCATGTGAATTCATATGTTGCATAAGCATACTGTGTGACATATGGTTGTAAAGATACCGAGTCAGGCCAGAGGAAAAATGTCGAGCGAGAGCTCGATGAGAAATGAGCGAAAGCTCCCAATGATCGTAAATACTAGGCTGGGCCTGATGAAAAATGAGCGAGAGCTCAATGGTCGTAAATATTGGGCTAGGCCCGAGGAAAAATGAGCGAGAGTTCAATGGTCGTAGATATGGGCTAGGCCTGAGGAAAACGAACAAGAGCTCAAATGGTTGTAAAAGAGATGGAAGACCCCGGGGCATGCATTGTATGTGAATTGCATTGGCATTTCATAGTGCATTCATTATTACCTTTTATTGAATCTTGTATGATGAATATGAAAGAATGATGCCATAGAAACTGTATGTATGTGTATATGGGAAAACTGGTTATTTAACGATAAATGGTGGAATGTGCTTATGAATTCTCAATTTAGGAACCTTGTTTGCTAAGTTTGAAAGAATGTGGTCATGGACATTTGTGTGAATGTGTATATGAGAAATGATTGTTAAATGTTTAAGTTGGAAACTTTGTATATGGAGTGATTTTACTGTGTTTATGTTATTGGAAATGTAAGGGAAAGGTATTGGATGCTGTTTGCATGAATGTTGTATTGAGTAACTTAAATGTTGTTGTGAATTGCATAATCCCGTAGGTCAGCACGGTGGGAGTGCCAATAGGCACAACCTCGTGTCGAACCACTGATATAACTGGTTGTGACCATGAACTCGTGTTGAAAAGCACGTGGCTTGTACTGGACTACAGATCAAATTTCACAATGGTGGCACGACGCCCGTGCTGGTCAGCACGAGCTCCTGTTAGACCATGTCTTTTGCTGTGAAGAGCACGAGGGTCGTGCTCATTGGCATGCTCGTGTTTACTGAGAATTTTTTCAACTAAATATGGTTGAATTAAAGAATAGAATTGATAGAGATTAAATAGTGATGATTGTCCTATCACATAATGTACGTAAAACATAATAAATAACACATACATATGCATTAAATACTTTGGTAAGTGTTTTAAATGCACTTACTAAGTAATTAATTACTCATGTGTTTGTTTGTTATGATAATTATGCAGAGCGTCAATAGTTAGCTGTAGGACTCTATTTTCAGTGAATTGCGAGCAGTGTGATACATTCTTTGAGGGTGTGGCTCCTTGCTTTTAGGATAGTTACACTTTTTGTCTTTTGTAAATTCTATACAAACATTAGTATAGATAGATGGTTTACATGCATTGTTTTAAAATCATTTCCATAGCTTCCGCTTATTTACAGCTTGATTTGTATATGGCCCACCATTTGGTCAGGTTTTAAGTAATGCATGTTTATTCCTCTTTCTAATTTCTTGGTTTGTTAAACTATTTTAAAAAGAAAAAAAGTTTGCCAATTTTTATGTACAAATCGAAAATGGTAGTTTAATTTTGGGTAAAACATTTAGTAGGTAGGTGTTTTAAATACATTATGAAGTGGGGTTTACATTCCAAGTTAAGTCATAACCAATTTGTGCATTAAATTCAGTCAATTATAAACAACAACAAGTGCATGAGACATGGGCATGCCAATAAAACGACCCCGTGCTCATCCTCATTAAGAATAGGAAATTTGGCATGGGTCGTGCCCACAGTATGACCATCTTGCTGGCTTCAGTGGCTCGACACGCCGCTCATGTTGTTCAGCACGATGGGCGTGCTGGCCTTCTGTTTTACCCGAAACTGCATTCTTCTAATAAGAATCTAGGCAAATTCTCACACAACATACGACACAACACATGACATACAATTCGTGTATTTTCCAGTCCAATTTCAGCAAAAACCACCTTAAAACACATAATAGAATCTCATTCCAATCAAATTAGCACCTAAACCAAGATTTATCACTCAATTTATGTTCCATTTAATATCATAGTGAATCCAAATTAGGTTCATTATTTGCCTTAGTTTAATTCCTCTTTCCTTACTATTTAGATTCCTTTTTAAGAACTCAACTACCTTTGCATTTAAGGATTAACCAAAC
>CANYCX010371660.1:0-11868 GCA_948193385.1 Breynia disticha f. nivosa | reverse complement strand
ATGTTGTGAAAGACCTTGTTGAGCACTCCGTAATCTCTGTCCACAGTCGCCAGAGCGCCCCTAAGCCAATCCCATTCCGACGAGTCATAATGCGGCAACGCTGGATGTGTGTGCTGCAAGTATGTGATTAAGACCAAGAAGCCGTTTACAATAAGTAGTGGTACTCCATAGACGCATATCAGCTGGGCCAAACCTTTAGCCATTGCGACGCGGTAGAGCACAAAAGTTGCCGCAAATATGCCAGCATCTGAGATGTATATCTGAAGGCTTTCGCTGCTGGAATAGATAGGGCCATGAGGATCATAGTGACACGTGAACCGATCATAAGGACGGCCTGACACATTGAATGCCAAGTACAACGGCCAGCCAAGAAGCAAAGTTATTGCAAGAGAGATTGTTCGGCCTACAGGATTGTTCAAGTATGTGACATACCATGGTATTTTGTGTTTAGTTTTGGGGACGAACACTTCATCACGTTCAAGCGATGCCGTGTTTGAGTGATGGCGACGGTGACTGTATTTCCAGGAGAAGTATGGGACTAAAAGTGCAGAATGAAGTATCAAGCCAACGGTGTCATCAACCCATTGATAGTCACTGAAGGCATGGTGGCCACATTCATGAGCAATGACCCAAACACCGGTGAGAACGCAACCTTGTATAGCCCAATAGACCGGCCACGCGATATATTCCAGTGGTTGCGGAAGGAGGTGGAGGTGATTAGTAACAATGTAGTAAAGGATAGAGCTCAAGATCAGGTCTTGAACAACATAGGAGAACGATCGAACAAGCGATCGTTTGAAGCAATGGGACGGGACGGCTCTCTTGATTTCGTTCAGCGTGAACGGTGGCTTCGCAACCGGTTGTCGTTTTAGGCAGTTGATCTCCGCTTCTTCATGCTTGCTACTTGGCTAAACCTTCGGCCGCCACCTCCCATTGATTCTCTTAAGCCTTCCCTGTGAAACAAGGAATTACTAGATTGATTCAGAAATTTGAGTGGTATGTCAATATTATAAAATTTCGTCGGTACAAGATTCTGAGAGGATGATAGCAAGAGATTGATATAATCATTAAAGTTGAAGGTGATTGGAAAAGATTTGCAATCGTACCTATCAAAATGAATGACTAAATGTTTAACGTGACAGGTACGCAACAGGTAACTTAATATAAACAACAACCCCATAATTCCAGAATCAAACTCTAAAAAAAGTCTCATTTGCATTTCTTTTTTTGGTCTGAACTACGAGGTATCTGGGTACTCAGACTAATCTTTGTTTGAGACCACAAGGACAGCAAAGCTCTCCCAACTAAGTTTTAACGTAGCTGCATACCCAGAACTCGAACTCAAAATTTCTGATTAAACTAGAACAACCCACGTTAGTTGATTGTCTCACTTGCATTTCTATCTCCTTGTAACGTACTGTAAAGACGTTACAATAGGAAAGGAAATTAATACAGTAAAGCAAAGTCAATACTCTCAATTGCTGCCAGCATATCCTCCAAACCTAACATAGATTGATATTTCTCCCATAACAATGTTATAGGAATCAAATTGGTGTTCAAACCGAAAAAAGAAATGAGTGGTTGATTTATCAATTGAACTGACGGTTTAGTGATCGAAAACTGATAATTTTAAAATAATATAAATATATATACACAAAATTATTTAATTTTTAAAATTATTTATTTTTTTAATACTTAAAATTATGGATTCAACTTAAACAATTGGTTCACTGATTTTATACAAGTTCACTTGAAGACCTGTCTAAATGCTTAAACCGAACCAAACAGGCGACCAATTCACTGATTCAACTGATCGACTTGGCCTGATTTTTATAACTCTGTTATGGGGTTAATTTCTCTATGCTACAGTATCAATTTTTACGTATATATGTGAGTGATGGATCGAGAATGAAAATAAACAAATTTAAAACAGTACAAAAACATGACAAGGGAGGAGCGGTTCTATAAAAAATTACGTGATAAAAGGACGAGATTATAAGAATAAACACAACACATATGAGAAGAGATGGAGTGGTGTTCACATGTTTGCATTGAGTAACACGCATTGCTCGAATTGACAACATGCACTGTGTTTCTGATCAGGCACTTGTATAAGTTTCTTCTTCATCAATGGACTGCCATGCATGTTTGTTTCTTATAAAGAAGAATCCAAAATAGAAGAAAACGAAACGAGAAATAATTTATCAGAAAAGAACAAATAAACACACATGGATAGCAGAAAAATGGACACTTCTCCACAAACCTGAACAGAAGTACACACTCTCCGAGGAAGAAACCAAAGCAAAGCCAAATATTAATTTTGCCCTTTATATTTTCAAACTCTCAAAACCATTAAATCTTAAGATATTTTTACCAAATTAAAATTAAATCTTAAGGTAATTAGCTATCAAACTATTGTACCTCAAGGGGAAGAGATTCGTCTCACGAAGTAAAACAAGAAATACAACAAGAAAAACAAGAACTAAACGTTGTTAGATCATTTGGAGTTTCATTTCTACAGTTTCGAAAGATAAACCAAAAGCAAATTTAAACCGAGTTTTTAGGTGACAACATTGTTCCGCGACAACAAGAATTGTAGTTTTTATCTTGTTTCATAACATATTCTATAACTTTTAGTGATAACGTTGTCATCTAAGAATTAAGTCGGAAAATACGAACAAGCCGGCATGCATGGAACTAAAAGGGCCTGAAATTAAGTTAAATCCATGATGCAATGACAGATTCATGAGAAACAAACGATGCTACAGAAAAAAATACGGTAAAGAAAGCGGAAAATACCTTGAGGAAAATGGAAGTGCATGTATAGATCTTTGGCTTGGTTTTGTGAGGTTTCGCAAAGGACCATTATTTATGGACGGGTTACACGGGATCCTGTTGCTTGCGCATGGACGTGACAATGTGCATTGTTAGCCACGTGTTGCTTTTTTATTGGTGGCATGACACGTATGCATGTACATGTCATTGTCGCCTTCGATTATAGTCTAGTTCCTCGTGTTATGGATATTATCCAATTTAGTCCCTAATGTTTAGAGTTTGCTCGTGCAATCCTTCATCCTTTTGTTGTTAGGTAAAATTTAGGACTGATAATTTTTCACCCAATAACACGATTAATAAGTGCATAATTAGACACAATACGAATAAAAAAAATTTTATTTTTGTAATTTTTGTCGTAAATAATTTTTCCTTAGACTTTAAGCACTACATAATACATATTTAAAAGAGACAATTACCAAATCATTTCTCTTGTTTAGTGGGATTTTTAGTGTTTGGAAGGTTAATATGTTTAGTGTGATGTGATCTTCATTTCACACATGATATTATTAGAGTTGTCGATTTATGATACAGTAGTATGATTTGTAAGTACATATTTATGATGTTATACGAGTTATAAAAATTCAATTTTTATAAAATTTATGTCACAAATAATAATATTTTATAAAAAAACTAATACGACGTTATCACGATACGACTAACACGAATTAACAAACCTTTATACATATAAAAACATGGTCTTCAATTCACAATTGTACATATAAACTCGTACGGTCAAACTCAAGCCATCATTAATTCGTATACATGGTGCCATTGTGGTGAGATAATTTAAAATTTGCAGTTTCATTCCTGTCGTGTCAATTTATTTCTCTAACCTGGCCGATACACTTATTCATATGCAATTAATTTAATCAAGTTATAGTTTGACACGTAAAACGACTTAACTATTCTAAACGATTCGATATTTTTACAACACGCTAACATAATTTCCGCTCATGTAAAAAACGTGTCGTATCAAAAACTGCAACGATCAAATTGAAAGTAATCACATTCTGATGAGCTTAATTACCAGGAGTTGTGGTTGTCTCATCCTCAATTTTATGCTAGGAATATAAAGATTCTCTCCAATTATTCTCATATTTTCTTAGTACATTGAAGGAATATTTTCTGTGTCCCATGGAATAATGGAATCGAGTAGATTTTGTTTCAAATTTGGTCCCTATCTCTTTAAGTTATATTCAAATATTCTACTTTATTTTCATAATAATTTATCAACTTGGAATTTATAATAAAAAATTAAAATACTAAATTTAAGTAAATATAAACTAAGATAAATTAAAACAATAAAAAAATTAATTCATGAAAATTGGACTCGTTTGTACATAATAATGAACCATTAAAAAATATTTTTTATCTTGGTAATATTCCTTTAAAATATGCTTAGAAACATTTCATAAATATTAATTTTAAACTATGAAACTAATACAGACAATTATACAAACTATTATGTTTTGAGTTTAGAATGATATGAATGTCAGTGTATTTTGTTTATTTTCGTTGATTTTTGTTGATTGACAAGATTCTAATTTACAATTATATGAATGTCAGATTTTATGTTTTAAAATACAAAAACACCCCTTTTTGCTCTTTCAACATATGAACAATAATGAACAACGATGAACACTAAACATACCCTGACATTTTTACAATTGTAAACTCAAAATTGAGCATTTTCATATTTTTAAAACTTTAGTTGACATTAATAGAAATGAACAAACTTAACTATTATTCTTATTATTTTAAACTCAATTTTGTTTTCCCTAACTAATATGGTTTAAGGAGCTGGGCTTACATATTGGCCCAACACTGAATAACAATCGGCCCATACATTAAAATGTAAAACTAAAACCCTAACAAAATAAAGGGTTTTAGCACTTTGTGTTCTGAAATTCAGTTAGTCTGATACTTTTTTCCTGACAATGGACATTGAAGGTTTTTTATTTTACGCTTATTAATATTCTATGTATTCAATTTAATTATTATTGCTTTTAACTGTTTCACTTTGCAATTTGTTTATTTTTTATATTGTTGTTGTGAATTTCAGCTAAGGATTTAACGCCTGAAACGAGTGAAAATGAAGAGGAAGAAGAAGAAATCATAAATGGGTCCCGGAAAAAAATGGCCAAAGAGCATAAAGATCAGTTGCTTAGCCTTAAGGAGAAGGTTTATTTATTTTTGTTTATTTTAATTTAAATTATGTATTTCGTGTTGCTTTAGTTTAATGTAGTATTTCGTGCTAGTGTGGATTTAAATTAATTGGTTCGGATGTTTTATTGTAATTTGTGCTGTTTTGAATTTTAATTTAGTTTTTTTGTATGATTTAGTGAAGTTGTTTGTGTTGTTTACGAGGATTCGAATGTTTATTGAAGTAGTTTGTATTGTTGTGAATGTAATTTTATTGATTTCGGGGATTCTAATGCAATAGTTTATGTTGCTGAAAGTAAATTTAACTGATTTTTCACTAATTTGAATGCATGTTGGATGTTGAGTTTAGTTTTCAGGTTGGTTTCTCGAATTGTGTATGTAAGTATTTCAGGGGTGTTTCTTTTTCTTTTATTTTTTTGTGATATTTAATGGAAGTTCATATCAATTGCATTTGGATTTTATGGAATCTTCGTTGAGCTTTGTGTTTGTTGGCGTGTAGGATCCCGAGTTCTATGAGTACTTGAAAGAGCACGGCGAGGATCTTCTTCAGTTCACTGATGAGGATATTGAGGTGATTTCTCATTATCAAGTTTTGAGGTTTCTCATTTCAAATTGGTCGAATGTTAAATTACAAGCTATACATTTGAATTTGGGCAGGATGATGTTGATACTGACACCGAGGGTTTGGATACAGAAGGGGATGTGGAAGCTCTGGTTGGTGATGTTAATGTAAAGGAAGAGAAACCATTGGATAATGTTATTACCACTGAAATGGTTGATAAATGGTGTGATTCAATCCGAAAAAATAAAAAAATCGATGCTGTTCATTCTATTATGAAAGCATTCAGAATTGCCTGCCATTATGGTGATGATGAAGGAGATGGTTCTAAGTTAAATATAATGTCTAGCAGTGTCTTCAATAAAGTAATGCTGTTTGTTCTTGGCGAAATGGATGGGATTCTTCGCGGAATGTTGAGGCTTCCTTCTTATGGTGGGAAGAAAGATACTGTTATTGAACTGATGGGCACAAAAAGGTGGAAGAACTACAGTCATTTTGCAAAATCATATTTTGGAAATGCTCTTCATGTTTTGAATCAAATGACTGATACAGAAATGGTGTCTTTTACTCTGCGGCGGCTCCGATATTCATCAGTACTTTTAGCAGCTTTCCCCAGTCTATTGAGGAAGTACATTAAGGTATGCTGAATCCCAATATATGTTTTGCTCAATTCATAACATTCTAACTCATCGTTTAGAATACAACCCATGATTTGATTTCTGACAAAAACATTTTTTTTCTTCAGGTGGTTCTTCACTTTTTCGGCACGGGAGGGGGTCTCCTCCCTGTTGTCTCATTGCTTTTTCTGAGGAATATATGCATCCAACTCGGGTCTGATTGTTTAGATGAATGTTTTAAAGGAATATACAAAGCCTATGTTTTGAACTGTCGGTTCATAAATGCAACAAAATTACAGCACATTCAACTTCTCAGTAATTGTGTCATTGAACTTCTAAGAGTAGATCTTGCTACTGCATATCAACATGCATTTGTTTTCATCAGGCAATTGGCAATGATTTTGCGGGAAGCTATCAACACGAAAACTGCCCAGAAAACTAAGGTATTTATATTTCTGATGACCAAGCTTTGATAGGAATTTAGTGTAGGAAATGCTGATGTTTTTTTATATTGTATTTGTTTCTCTGCTCTCTGTTTCTACAGGAACAATCTCGTCGTGGTCAAGAAAAGAACAAGCCATATCGTAAGATTTATGAATGGAAGTTCATAAATTGCCTTGAGCTTTGGACGGAAGCTATCTGTGCCTTCAGTTCAGAAGCTGATTTTAGGCCACTAGCTTATCCATTGACCCAAATAATTTCTGGTGTTGCTCGCCTTGTTCCAACCGTTCGATATTTACCCCTGAGATTGAGGTGTGTTGGAATGCTCAACCGCATCGCTGCCGCTACTCATACATATATACCTGTTTCGATGCTCTTGTTGGACATGCTGGAGATGAAGGAACTACACAGGCCTCCCACGGGAGGTGTTGGTAAAGCAATTGATTTGCGTACCACATTGAAGGTAGATTTGTCTGCCTCTCCCCTTTTCTCTCCTCACGTTTTTAACAAATTTTCTTTCAGGTGGACAAGCATAGCGTAAAGACACGAGCATTTCAAGAGGCATGTGTGTTTTCTGTGGTAGAAGAACTTGGTGAGCATTTAGCTCAGTGGAGCTATTCTGTTGCTTTTTTTGAGTTGTCGTTTATTCCATCTGTGAGGCTGCGAAGTTTTTGCAAAACAACCAAGATTGAAAGATTCCGTAAAGAAATGAGGCGTCTTATCCGTCAGGTGTTATTATCTTTAGATTGCTGATCAGATTTCAGCTCTGCAACTGTGATTTTCCATTTTTTGTTTATTTTAGCTGCAAATTAATATTGTAGGTGTGATACTAATGTTTAAGTTTTTCCTGTTCCAGATAGAGGCTAATTCTCAATTTATCAATGAAAAGCGCAAGGTCGCCACATTTTTACCTAATGATCCTGCAGCTGCTGATTTTCTTGAGGTATGCAGATCCAATGTTCCATTTCTCTGTATTGTCACTTTGTTTTCTTGATGTTCTTTATATATAAATCATGTTGTATAGAAGTTTATGCGCATGTTCAAGTGTCGTACGTAGAGGTGGAAATCGGTTTGGAACCGGCGGTTCCGGTTCAATGGTTCATGGAACCGGAATCGGAGCTGGCTCGGGCCGGTGCAATTGCAGTTCCGGTTCCAAACTAGCGGTTCTGGTTTCAGTGATTCCGTTTTCAGTTTGACGGTTCAAGTTCGATTTTCCATTAAAATAAACCGAACCGCCGGTTCACGGTTCCATGGTTCATGGAACCGGAACCAGACATGGCCGGTTCCGACTGTTTGGTTCCGGTTCAGGTTATTTTTTCCACCTCTAGTCATACTTGCAACTTCCAGCAGTTTTTTTGCTGCAAGCTTCTAGAACATAATTGTATGAAGTTCCTTGTGAGAACATGAAATTAATGAGACAAATTGGACATTGGAAAGATTTCTAGAAGAGCAATATTCATATGTTTATTTTATCTCAGGATGAGAAAAGGGCGGGAGCAAGCCCATTATCGCAATATGTCAAAGTTTTGCAGCAAAGAGCACGACAAAGAAACGATTCACTGTCAGAATCCAGGTTTGCTTTCAGTTTTTACTACATATGGTAATGATTATTGCCTCAAGTCTTCAATATGTCTGATCATAACATGTTTCCCATGTTAAGTGTTCTTGTTGGTGAGCACTCCTCAATTTTTGGAAAGAACTTGCCGGAAGACGATGAAGTTGGCGATGCTCCGGTAGAGGAAGGTGCTGCCATCTTTAGCTCCTCGTGGTTGCCAAGAGGTCAATCCAAGTACGTTCTGAGATTCCCTTCTGCACTCCTCTTAAATGCTTTCAGACATTAGCACTAAGGATGAGTTTTTACTTGCATGTTTGCATCATTATCTAGAATCTTTTTCTGATTTTCGGACCCGAATTCATTTTTAGTTGTTGCGTTGCCAATGTTGGAATTTCGATCGAAGTTGCTTGACTGACATTCTTGTTTAACAGAGCTAAAAGATCGTCGAAAGATGACAAGAAAAAGAAGAAAAAGAAGGGGATGGAGCAGAAAGAAGATATGGATTCAGATGAAGATATTGTGGAGGATCTGGTACTTAGTTCCGATGAAGATGAATTTTTCAGCGACTTTTCTGCTGAAGAAAATGACGAGAACTCTGTTGCTCGTAAGAGCAAGAAGCGTAAACTTTCTGAAACTTATTCAAAGACGACGGAGAAGAAAGATGCAGCGAGTCAATCTCCTGACAGCCCTGCAAAATCTCCGCCAGCTAAACGTAAGAGGAAGAAGTCGAAAACTCCTACGACGTCGTCTAAGAAGAATGAAAAAGCTCCTTTTAAAAGGCGAAGAAGAGGGAAAAAAGCTAATTGATGCAAAAGCTAAATCTATATTATCAGAATCTTTTTTAAATTGAAAAATGAGTGTTTTTTTTTCATTATTTAAAATTAGCTGATTCACCGCTTGCATCTAGGCCAGTTTAGCGGTTTTTTACTGATTCAATACCAATTCACCTATAAAATGATGGGTTAATTACATATATACCTATATAATACTTTTTAATTACAAACAACTAACAATTCAAAACTTCTTTCACTCCAACTTATTTATTTACACTCAGTACCGAAAAATAATTATGGACTAATTCTAACTACTTAATTATGAATAACTCCTAAGAGCTTCATTTTTTTTTTTTTTTGAAATCAACTAAGAGCTTCATTTAAAGGGTACATTTATAATTGAGATCAGATTGATACTATTAAGACAATAAAATTAATGTTGAATTGTAGTTAAACAGCTGGATAATTAAAAGTTTACTTTCTAGATCAAATCCTCATTATCACATTCTTCAATTATTATATAGTTTACTTAATCCGATCAATAGCAAATTTGTTTTGTGACCATCGTTTTGGTTTTTTGACAATATATTATAAAAATATTTATATATGTTATTAATGTTATTAATATTATAAGTTCTTTATATATATATATATAATTTTTTTATGCAAATTCGTAGAAATAATATAAGTGTTGGATAAAATTACATGAAATCAACTGTAAACTTTAAGATTAATTATTTAGGATCCACTCCTTAATCATATATTTGAAATTTATAAAAAAAATCTAATATATAATATTGATTAATTTTTTTCTTTAGTGGTATATATAATTGGTTTCTCATAAATAAAAAAAATACTAATTGATTTTTCAACTATTTTTAAGTGGTATATAAAATTTATGCAAAGTTAATTTTTGTAGAATTTATAAAAACATAAAAATTTAATATATATTAAATTATTAGTTTATAATGAGTTTAAATTAATAAAATATTTTTTACTTTTATTTAAAATAACTATACGAAATTATGAATTGAATAATTGACCAACAACTACGCATAAGGCAATCAAACCGTATAAGGTGATATAAAAAGAGTCAATTTGCAATTATAACAGTCCATTGTGATAATAAAAAGAAAGAGTCATTTTTCTGTAATAAAAGAAGTAAAGACCGTAACCAGCGTAATTAATCCTAAAATGATGTGACTGATAAAATCGGATCAGAATAGTTATCTGTTTATCAATTTACTGGTCTGACCGGTTGGTTTTGTCTAGTTCTGATAATACCGACTATCTTTGATCAAAAACATGGCTGAAGATTTGATCTCATTTATCTTAATCAGTTTTACTTCATTTTTAACACTAAAAAAATATTTCAAATATATTCGTCTCTAATTTATCTTTTTTTGTATAATCTAACAATCAAATCAGTCAATTTTATTTTACATGGAAAGTATAATTTAAATGTCAATTAAATATTTAATTTATAGAAAATTATTTTTTAAGAAAATAAATATTATATTAGTATTAAAACAAACATTACATTAACATCAATACTAAATGTTACAAATAATTAAGAACAAACATTACAATACTTAAAAACAAACAAACATTGCATTAAAATCGAGAACAAACATTACATTATATTTATACTCAACAAAAATAATTATATAAATATTTACTTTAATAATATTTATCTACTTTAAAATTGATCATTAAATTTATATTAATAATTATATATATAATTAATATTTTAAAATAAAAATAAAAAATTATTTGACTTAAAAAAAATTAAATTGTTTGTTGCAGCCTAAAGGGTTACGACAAAAAAGTTGCACCCATTGGTGTAAATTAATGGATCGGGTGAACCCCTCCACTCACTCTAAATTATGCGAACCCACACAAAAAATGATGTGGTGTGGAGATGCTCTAGTTTTTATGTCCATGATTATGATCCAACTAACTTAAATTGCAACTCCTAAGAGGCAACCACAGTTGAATCGATGAAGCAGTCATCGTCTTATTTCAATTTTACCATTCAAAATGGTCTACAAGTCATGAACCGGTATCAGATCGGTGGAAAACTGGTGAACCAGTAGGTTCAACCGATGAACTGGGCCGAATTTAAGTATTGAAAAAAATTCAAATAATTTTGTATATATATTTATTTATATTATTTTAAATTACATATTTGAATAGTAAATTATCGGTTCAACCAATGAACCAATCGCCCAATTATTTTTTCAGTTTGATCATCTGTTTGGTTTTCATAACATTGAACGGGAGAGACGCTTCTTAGTTCTCATTACTCAGTAGTACCGTTTTTTCTTGGCGTGTCTCTTCCTGTACTAGTTTTAACCCACCTATTTTTATCATCCTCAATAATTTTTGAATCCATCACTGATATAACTATTACTATTAGGGGTGTAAATGTGTAACGCCCCGAAATTTGTTAAAATAAAAATATATAAGAAATGGACTTAAACAGAGTCAAATCGGATGAAAACTCGCAAGAAAATGCACAAAACAGCAGTGCAGCACGAGCTCAAGCTTGTTTGGACATGACCTTGTGCTTAAAACACGACCTCGTGCTTGCCAAAAATTGACCTCGTGCTCATGTGTCAAATCCAGAAAAATTGGTAATTAAATTAATTCGAAAAATGGCAAAAATGGGCCAACACGACCTGAGGCACGGGCCGTGCCCCAGGCCGTGTTGGGGTGGTTCTTTATATTTTCGAGCATTGTTCATTCAGTGCATTTTCCAAACAGAGACAAAACGCTTCCCACTTCGACCCAGCAACCTAAAATCATCAGAAAGTGTCAAATAAGGAGGAAAAATACTTAAATTCTTGCAAATTCATCACCAAAATCATCAAGGTAAGTAAAATTGGATGATTTTGATATTTCTCTTGAAGTTTTGAGTTAGTG
>CANYCX010371335.1:0-10575 GCA_948193385.1 Breynia disticha f. nivosa | reverse complement strand
TACAGCCTCATACATGATAGTATAGGCTTTATTAGCATGTGCATCCTCTTGAAACCAAAAACTACTGCTTCCGCATATTTTGATTGACTTGTATCGGATTTGGTTTTATGCAATGCATGTGCTACTATTTCCTTCTTATATATATACGTACATTTATCATTTTTCCTCTATATTATTAATGTTGTTTTAACGAAAAAAAATATGGTCCAAAAATAGTATTAATTGAAAATGGATTTAAAAGAATTTGGGTTTCACATATTTATCACTGCCACGTCCCTTTCTCCTTGCATCCGTTTTAGCTAACCTTCCTTTGAATGATGACATAAAACACTTGTAACTTGTTGATCTAGCCAATATACAGCCCAGACTCCACTATAGCAAAATCCTCTTTGGATAATTTTTGGTTGAAGCATTGAAAAAGCAAAAAATTGCCAACAGAACTGAAAACTTGACCACATCGTCATCGTCAATGACCAACTTATTCACCAAAAGCTCCTTTAAAAAATTCCTGTCAACCTCATTTTTCCCGAAAAATACTTCTCATGCAACCTGAAATGCACATCTTCAAACTTCAGATACTCCAAATGACCCTGAACCTTCAAACCCGTCATTATCCTGAACTCTTCCAAACCAAACCTTAAGTACTTACCACCAACCTTGAACATCATAGCCTCCACATCAATGCATGCAACCTCCCTCAAACACAAACCATGCAATAATTATGTCTACACATTCATGTTTCCCAAAACTAGAACCCAACCAAAGATAGTTTCTCTGAACTTTGCCATTACCGCAACTAACAGATGCTTTTTGAGGAAATCTGACAGATTCGACATATGACGCAATGACACTCTACACTTGAAGTGGTTCTTCAGGTGTACCAATAAATCATCCGCCTAAAAAAGATAAAAATTAGTCAAATATGTTCTTTGATGTTCTTATTTGTTCATATGCATAAATATTTATATACAAAGTTCATTTATGTTCAATACTGTTCTAAAAAAGTATAACATTCTTAACAACCCCCTGTGATAGTTCAACAGCTCTCAGCTTCTTGAAAACTAGCACTGTTTGCTTTTTCCATGATCCTGGAGCATGCTTCCTCTTCCTACTCACATCTTTATCTTTTTTCAAAGACATCCTGTAAAAAAACCAAAAATAAACTAACAACATCAACAAAACAAACCCAAAAAAAGTAAAAAACCCGTATGTAGATATGAGATTTTGGTATATGGGGCATAAATTTTAAAAACTATGGTATATAAGAAATTTATTTGAGTTTCTAGCATTTAAGAAAAATTTGAAGGTTTTGTTTGTTACTGGATGTCCTTTGTTCAAGATTAAGGTGATTACAAAAACGACTATGTTATTTTTTAAAAAACAATTATGCAAACTATTAGGTTTTACTATTAACTTTTTAAAAATGCCCACTTATGTTTACATATATGTAAACATGCACGAAAATATTTTTTTATACACTAATGCCCATTTCTATGCCAAAAGGTAAAAATTTAATTTCATTTACATATCTGTTTGTTTTTACAGTTTGTGTTGTTTGAATCTCCTAGTTTTTAGTAAGTGGGTGAGTTTTCTATTTTCTTTGTATAAACTAATTTGTAGCAAGAAGACATGATTATTAGTTATAAATATACATGAACAATAATGAAGAATATAAGCATATGCTCTTTTTATGGATCATGTCGTTTGAATCTTTTGACTTTTAGCAAGTGGTTAGTTTTTTATTTGGGTTGTATGTCGTGATTTTTAGCAAGTAGATATAATCATTATTTATGATTATATATGAACAATAATGAACACTTTTGTGGATCTCATTTATAAATTCCGATTTTTTCGATAAACTTTAAAGAAATGATATAAAATCAAATCTAAAATAGAGGAGAGAGAGAATATCAAAAGATATATACACGCTCATTTTATGAACCTCGGCCCAAATTCGTTTTCATTTTTAAACAAACACAAAACACAAGCGGAAGAAAAATAAGTTCGAAAATACGTTGATCACCTCTGGCACTGTCCAGTCAACAGCAGCTACCTACGTTCTGCACAATCATTTTAAACAACAACGGGGTGAATATAAATAATACTCAGTAAATATTCTTAGCTTCTAACTTAAATGATGTGCAAGGGAAAGTGTAAATTAGCACGAAAATGTGCCCATCCATCTTGTCCCTAGGCATCCCCGAATGCCCAACAATTAATTTCACACAGATCGAAAATAGCACACAGCTAATACAGTAATCTAGTACATAGCTTCAGAACGATCACACAAATCAAAAACAACTTTCATTCGATATCGCACACAACATTTAAGAATCACACGGATTCAATCATATCAATCCTCAATCATACATATATGAATGAAATGTATGAAATGAAATAAAATGTAATTTAACACAGAATGACCCGGGTATTATCCACTATCGCACACAACAGTGGAAATCCTCTATCGCACACAGCAGAGGTACGACATATAGCCTGAGCACACAGCTCTGAGCAAAGCTTGTAAATATGGACTATTGCACATAGCAGTCCAGGATAACACACAGTATCCTTTTTCTTTTATTTTACCACACAGGCTCATATCACACAGATATGTAAATGTATGAATATAATCAATATGAATATCATTCAGATTCGCACACAGCATTTGAATGACATTCTTTCCGCACACAGCTCAACATATAGAATAGCACACAGCAGAGCACATAGCATTATATCATCTCAACTCACACAAAACAAATCAAACAATACCACACAGGTAACCAATCCATTTCACTCATTATGGTTCAACTAAGAACCTAACAACTCGACATAGCATTATAGGCCAACTATCTTTATTTTTCTTAATCAATGTAATTTCACTAATTACGATTCAATTTAGTAAGCGTAAGAACACTTACCTCGAAATACGTCCAAAACTCGACGAAAATTCTACTCCCAAAATCACACCTCTCATCGTATAGATCCTCCTGTATGAATTTAATCACAAATATGGTATTACTTAACCAATTCAACATTGATTCTACCTTCACAATCATCAAAATCCAATTATCCTTCAAAATTCAACATTTTAGTAAACTTCCTCCATAACCAATCTGTCTCAATGCAACCAAATGATGTTTTCTATCATCCAACTAGTTACTAATCATCAACCAAACCTGTTACAACTTTCTATCTTTCTAGAAATCCATAATTCACAAGTTTTCCAAAAATTTGAAATTCTTGAATCATGCTCAAATCTTATGTTTTGATGTTTTTGGTTGATAGATTAATGATCTATAGCAAAAACCCATCAAAACCATACCAAACATATCCATTTTACACATCAAATTCGGATCAAAATCAGAAATTCCTCTTTAAAATCCTAAAATAGAGAAACTCACCTTTAGAGCATGATTCCGTGATTAATTTGCTATAATTCTTGTGTTGGATGGAGGATTTTGTGTTTAGATGACCTAAGGAAGATATCTAGAGGTTGAGAGAACTTTTGGAACAGTTTAGGAGTGTTTTTGTGAGGAAATGAAGTGTTCCGAGCCTTTTTAAAAGCTGTTTTGTCGTCCATTAAAGTGCGTTAATTTTCAATTAACGTGTGTTATTCTTCAGAATAAATAACGTACATTAATCTGGGCAGTCTGCAGCATCTTTCAATTTTCCAACCTGTTTCTATCTGATTCGATTCTATTTTGATATATTTTCCTTATATATCAATTCTAACATATTTCAGAATGTTACAACTTTAAACATCAATTTTTTTATAGATCGTGCAGTTTGAATCTCCTAATTTTATTGATAAGGTTGAGACATTGTATAATGAACATATATGAATAGAAATGTATATTTTATTTTTAAATTATAAAATATGACTGATATACAATTGTTTAAATACTTTTAAATTGTTGATACATTATATAAAGGACACATATGAACAGAAATGTACTTTTTTATTTTTAAATTAAAAAATATGACTTGAGACAATTTTTATTTATAAAAAATTATTATGAACACTTTTGAACAAAAATAAACTTAGTTCATACGTAGATTGTGTTTCGTCTTTTGTAGTTTTGTTGTGAATTTTGTAACATTAAAATGTTGATTGTTGTTGTTCATAATGATTTGTAGATATGTTTTTTGAATTTTCATTAAGTTTATAAATGTTGATTCTTCATTTTTAAGATTAAATATGAAAGTTACTAAACGTTGTTCATTAATTTTAAGGGTTATTATGATAGTTTGTTCATGGTAACTATTTGAATTTAATTACTTGTTGGAAGTTGCTCAATTATTCATAATGAATATTTTTGAGTTTTCAAAAGAGCTTTTGTGCATAGCTAAAAAACTAAATTAGAAGATGACATTTATACAAAGCAACAAATATATCCGAACATTTCTACACTTTATATTTCTATAGTGGACATTGGCCTAATTTTCAGCTTTTTTAATTACAAACTAACAAGAAATCAAAGCTTATCTCACTATGGATTGTTTTCTACATTATCTATGTTCCCACATTATAGTATAGTCAAAATTTTACTATGTAAATAAGTTACCATTCATAATTTAATATATAAAATATGAATATACCTTCAATATCAATTTTTGGACATGTCATTTTTTCAACAATAAACTTATAATGATTCATCGGTATAAAAAGAAATATCGAATGTGACAATTATGGTATTTGATAATAATATTAAATAAAACACAACTAATCAATATAAATTATGTTTATATTTTAATAATTCTAACAAAATTTATAATTTATAATATTAAATTTTATTTAAAAATTACCAAATTATAAGTTGACAGCAGTATAAATTTTAAAAATATATAATTATGTAGATATTACATACAGAAAAAAATATAAGGTATAAAAAATAAATTTTATATAAATTTAAACTCATTTTTAAGATTGATCTATACTTTGTTGTTAGTACATTTTAAGTTTATATTACGTTTATATTTAACATAAAAATATAATTAAAAAATCTATACAAAAACTATGCACAATTAATATTAACTACTTAAGTAGACATGTAGTTTACATTTGAATGTATAAATAAAACAAACAAGTTCTACAAACACAATGATATAAAATAGGTAGTTGCCTTAAAAAAAGTATATAAATCCACATATAATATTGTTTAAATTCATAAATAAAGAATATATGAAGTTTTCATGAAATTCTTATAAATTTTAAATTTATAAAGTTGATACAATATTAATCTTCACATAATCGGTAAAGAAAAATCAGTAAAAATGCAACATATTAATTAATATTAAATTTACATTTTTCACAAATATAGTGAATTGAAAACTTACATTAGAAAGCATATTGATGAGCTTTGTCATGAAGTAAGTAAGAGCATGATAGACTTACACAAAAAGTAAGAAAAGATGAGAACATGAAACAAAAAGAGGTGAGAAGAACATAACTTGTTGAAGAAAATAAATAAAACTTTTTGGGTAACTTTTGGAAAGGAAGATAATAATCATGCTAACTATAATAAAGGAACAAACATAAAATTTCCATGACTTAAAATGGAAAGAAAAAGTGTCTAAATGAAACAATAAAAGTTAAAACAATTTTTTTGTAATATAAAAATATAAACAACGTAAGGAGTGTAATTAACCCTAAGATTAGTTACAAAGTATATCATTTTTTTGCAAATATATTCTGTTTTAAAGTTTTTATAGATTAGTGCTCCTTTTGTAAAAGAAAAAGATTTTTGTTTACTTTTTATCACAAATATTTTAAAAAGTAAAGTAGTTACTGATTTAATCTTAACTAATGATAAGATAAAAAGGTTATCGTCCCTAAGTTATACGCATATTTGTTTAGCAGTTCCGTGTTTTTTTATCAAACTGTCGCGATCTCTGAGTTTTTAAAATGTTAGTCCAAGTTGTAGTTTTGAGTAAAATGACTAAGTTGCCCTTTTTTTATGGATAGTCTATTCCTGCCTTTTTTAATGGGTATAACACGTTATCATCCCTGAGTTATAAACATATCTATTTATCGGTCCCCATATTTTTATCAAATTATTAAGGTCCCCAAGTTTGTAGAGTTTATTGGAGATAATGTAGATATGGTTACATTGCATGCCAAAATAAAGCTAGGTTTTATCCATAAAACCATACATGCATATGTTGAGACGAAAATTGATTATAACCAGCAAATTCGAGTGATCGCATGAGTTTATCTCCTGGTTAGTTTGTTCCTGCCATTCTTTAACAAATAGTATTTTTTTCTTTGAACTGTTTCTCTTACATCATTAAATGCTCTTTTAACCATTTCTCACTTTAACTCTTCCCATTCCAAACACCTGACATTCCAACAATAAAATCCCAAAAAAAAATTTAATTGCAATTTAAGAATCCTAAACAAACTAAAGGAAAAAAAAGAAAAACAAAGGCATTCTCGTTTCTCCGTATTCAGGTAAGCACATCGTTGGATATCTCTGAGTTTGATCAATTGTATTGCAAGTAAGAGTTTTGAATTTCAGTTTCTTTTGTTTATATGGTTGAGAGAGTTGCACAACATCGCGTTTCTCTAAACTTTCAAACATATAAATAAGGATTAAATTGATTTAAATTATTATTATTTGAATGACTTTCATGATGCACTATAGGCATTCAAAATCCCAATAGGTCATGTTATATATTTCTGAAGCACAAAAGATTTCCTATATAAAATGATAATGATATGTTGAGGATGTTTGACTGTTATATTATATCCAATTGTTATTAATATTTCTTGTTTTCACGTTATTATTATAAATTGAAGCTGTTGAAAGTGGTTCAAGAAGCTCATATAAACCTCCTTTTTTGAAATTAGTGGAGGAATCAGGCGTGATTGGATGCATTCAAGCAATCTATTCACAACTTTCTTTTTTTTTGCATATAGCATGTGAGAAACAATCAATTTTATTGCTGTTGGAAGGAAAATATTAATTTTGACAAATAATATTTTTTTATTACTTCTATTGTTGGATGTTGAATATCATTCGCTTTTATGAAATGTTGTTATTATTGGATTCTATGCAAAGATGTAATTATTGAAATATTAATTTGAAATAGATCAAAATAGCTTAAATTTTTTGTATTCTAGACCTATAATCCAATACATTCATAACAATAATTAGGTTTGAATGCGCAGATTATTGAAAAAAAATTAAAGATGTAAAAAAAATAAAATTATGTTCAAGGAATATTCATTAAAAAAAGTTATTTTTCCAAGAAAACATGTCATGTCAGCAAATATAATAGAAATTGTAACTTGGACTAACATTTAAAAAACTCTAGGATTGTGCCAATTTGATGAAAAAATATAAGGATTGCTATCAGTTATGCATGTATAACTCAGAGATAACAATGCATTTTACCCTTAATGATATTGAAAAAAGTACATTTAGAGTATAATTGCATGGAATTGAAGTAAAAGTCATCAAAACAGATAATTATTACGATCATAATTTGGCAAAAATTGTATGCAAAAATAATAAGTGAAAATTATTTTGGACATTCAAAGTGCTTTTTTGTGACATTTTTTTAGATGAAGAGAGTAATTTTTACTTTTTTATTCTATTTTATATGGAATGAACTTTTCGTAGGTATAAACTTAATATAAACTTAATGTAATCTTTATATAAATTTATATTTGAATTTAAATTTTTATGTATAAATTTATATCTATCTTTTATAGAATTAAATTTAGGATAAAAATCTTTGTCGTTCCTGAGTAATACCCCGAATAATTATCTAGTCTTCCAGTTTCCAATATATAATTTACCAATCACTAAGATATTAAAATAATTAGAGTCGTTGATTATTTCGTTAAATTAAGCTAATGGATTAAGGAACCGTGTGACAGGGGTAAGAAGTGAATAATTTATAAGTCTCTATATAATCCCTTCGCTTATTTTACTGGTCACTTATGCTTAATTTACCACTTCCTCATTAAGACACATGTGGCAGGGGAAAAATGATGTTTTAACCTCTCTATTAGCTTAATTTAATAGAAGGATCAAAGACAATAATTATTTTAATACCTTAGGGACTCATAAATTATTTATTGGCAATTTGAGGACCGAGAAATTATTAAAGGTATTACTCAGGGATGACAAAAGTCTTTACCCTTAAATTTAATATAAACTTATAACTTCATATAACTAAATTGTTATATTTTTTTATAGATCTTTTGTAAAAATTAACTTTTACATAAATTATTTTTTATTTTAAATTAAATATCAACTTTATGTAAAATATATCAATTTTATATTCTTCTAAACTAACATATTTTTGTAATTTAATAAATAAAGTAAAGAAAATTAAACTATTATTAACTTAAAATAAATAATAAAAATGAAATATATACGAATTTGACTTATTGTTCTATGGGTTAATTACATATATGGCACTATTTGAAATTCTATTTACACATATGTCATCATAAAACTTTATCTACAAAAATGGTATTATTTTAAAGTGCTTCAACCAAAATAGCATCTTTTCATTTTGAAAAAAATTTGTCATATGTATAATTAATATTAATCATCAGTCATTTTAAATTCAAATAACTTTCCTAAATTAAAGCTAAAATAAAGGAGACAAAAAGGAATATAAATTAAACAAATTTAAATTTGATTTCAAAAAGAAAAAATCATAAACGAATGAAAAAGAAAACCACAAGGTAGTTTCAAAAAAAAAATTATTCTACATTAAAAATAGTAATTAAATTTTTTCAAAAATCAAAATAGAAAAATAATATTTATTACATATTTGTTTGGAAAGCATAATAGGTATAGAACACATTTAAACTCGTATTTAGTGTTAATATAAACTTAATTTTTGTGCAATTTTGAATTATTTTTATTTTTAAGCTAATTTTTTTAATAAATTAAAATAAATATTGAACACAAATGGATATTGTAAAAATATCATACACAAATAAAAACAAATTTTTGCTATTTTAGATTTTGTTGTTTATAGGAAAAAAATGCAAGGCACACATGCAGACACATTTTCATGTTCATTAGTACTTAGAGACACATTTTTTTAATATAAATTATTTGACTGAATACACATAACAAAATTTTTTCAGATATATCAACTCAATGGATGACATCAAGATATTACTGTAGTATGACGATGTATGAGAAGATGTTTTGAATTTTCAAGACTCCAATATCAATTATATGAATATAGATTTTGATGTAAGTGTGTAGACACAAACATACTCATGTTTGAAACAATGTTTACCATAAAAAAATCTATAAATAATCAAAAGGATGCTTGCAATATTACATACGCTTTTTTTGGTGCATGTACACGTTTGAACGCATAAAAATTATAATTATGGTATTTTTATAACCGAAAAAAACTGTATTAATCAACAACTCATAAAGAAAACTAAATAAAATGTGTAGGACACGATGATATACTTTTATTGTATTAGAAAAAGATTTATTTAGACTCAAAATATAATTAAATCATTTTATAAAAATATATATATAATAGGACATATCGTAATAATAGAAATAAAAAAATATATAAATTTCCAAACATATGATAGTTTAATACTTTGAAAAAATGAAACAACAGAACAAATCGCCAAAAACAAATATTTAATATCACTTCCACTCACATATCATGCAATCTTTTTATCAATCCATAGTGATATATAAGACATACAAATCTTTACGTTTTCCTTCACCTTTAAAAACTGTTTTAGCTTTTTTAATTCTCTTTGGCGAACGCATCTACGAATAAACACAAAATTATATTCACACATATCAAACATACGTATCACTAAATAATTGTATACAAAACAAGAAACATTAATTAAAACCAACAGAGGACACATATAGACTCAAATACACAAGTAAACATCAACACAAAACAAAAAGATTATGCTAAAATAATTGACCCATCACACCAAAATATATATATAAAATCTTGAAACACATATGATCATTTGCATAGTTAAGAGAAACATCAAACACAAGAAAAAAGATTCATTGTATGCAATCAGACTCAATAATAACAAGTGAACAATGACAAAATTATAAAAAACATTGAACTTAAAACACTATTAAACATTTTGAGAACACAATTAGACTCGTTACTAACAAACATCATAAAAGAAAATCATAAATCCCAAAAAAGGCACAAAAAGAACATTCTTTACCGACTTGGAAAAACCAAATCATAGCCACAAATAGACCCAAAACCTAAAACAAATATAAAACATTCGATTCTGTCAAAAAAATCCAAAAAATGTATTACCAAACAACAAGACACATCTTAAACCAAAATAGATTGTGATTCTAACAAAACTCACTAAACCCTAGCCACAAATAAACCCTAGCCACAAATAAACCCACAATCTTCAAACTAATATCAAAATCTACTGCTTTCATTTATTTGCTGAATGTGAAGTCACAAAGCAACAGACGCATTTAAACGCCCCCACAATCAAACATTACACAAATACAAAATCTGATCAAACAACACAACACCTAATCAAACACTTGCAACACAAAAAGAACTTGTGAATAC
>CANYCX010371122.1:0-15558 GCA_948193385.1 Breynia disticha f. nivosa | reverse complement strand
TAAAAATTAAATATGTGTTATTTATATCGTATCATAAATATATACTCATAAATTATATTATTATATAAACAATTGACCACTCTAATTTTAAGTTTCTCATTAGCCATAGTTCACTCTTATTTTAACATAAATTTTAGAAATATCGTTTTGACTTTTTCTTAATTTAATAATATTAAAAAAATTATGTCATTTAATTTTGCACTCGTTTATTATTCTATTATATATATATATATGCATAGAAAAATTTGTACATTGCTCTCTTAACATTATTTTTGGATTCGTCACGTCAAACCATCACCACCGTTGTATAATATTGTATCAATGTTAAATTTGTCGAACTCGGTGCCCCTACTGAAAGAAAATTCTGGGTCCGTCCCTGAGTATACGCACCCCGAACTCGCTCCGCTATAGAAAAACATGATGTAATATAAAATATAAAATGTTATTTTATTATAAAAAATATAATTTAAACATTTATACTTTATTCTTAAATTAGATATGATTATACTATATCACATATTTTAGAGTATAATAACTATTAAAGAAATATATATTTTATAAATAATAAAATAATATTTAAAAGAAAAGGTGGGGACGGGGAGGCAAATTGCCCCATTATCATTCTTGAGTTTATGCTCGAGGCGGATATCTTTCATTACAAGAAAGAAGGCAATTTCTGACTAAATTTTCTGTCCAAAAAATTAATTTTCAACAAAATTCATCCATGGGAAAATTTTAAAATTCTGCAACATGCTTTTCCTTGGTAATATTTCTGACATGATTAAAATTTTCAACAAAATCTGTGTCGGAAATTTTTTAAACAAATATTTGGTCTTTTCCATCAAAAAATTAACAAAAAAATTCCGACAAATTTCATCACAAATTTCCGATGAATAACTTTAATAAAATAATCCATGAGTTAATAAAATGAAACCAAACATCTCTTGCATTATTTATCAGTTGAATATTTTTGCCATACAAACATCTCTTGCATTCTTTCAGTAGGATCAGACAGGTAATTTAAGATCAATAAACTGCACTTTATTTCTCATTTTTAACGTGCTTACCATAAATATACTCTAACCCACCTCCGTTTGTTCAGAGAAATTTATTTTTCTGAAAAAATATTTTTTTTATTTCTAACATTTGTTATTAACGAAAAATAAGTATACAAAATTATAATCAACGAAAAATAATAATTATTCTTAGTATATTTTTAAAGAAAATATTTCTTTTATCTAATTTATAAAATTATATTTTTAAATATTTGAATATAAAATACCAGAAAATATGATTCCGAAAAATAAGATTCTAAAAATGAAAAATATTTTTCGTAAAAAATCAATTTCCATCAAACAACAGAGCATAAGAATAAAAATTGTCATTACCTTAGAAAACATCAGTAACAATCTGTTGTGACGAGGTAATACGGTGAATCTGAATTCGTAACGGGCATATACTATATAATAAATATTTAATTTATTGTAAAAATATTAAAACAAAAATGTGACAAACACAACAAGCACAGATTTTTCATAAAAGAAAATACAAGCATATAATTAATTTTGTAGTTTCTGTATTATAACGCCATGTAAGAAACATCGGGGAGACAAGACCCCTCAAAAACTGTTAATCATATGGTCCATTCATGAAGTTCAAAACAGTTTTTTGTTTGGTTTCTCTGCCTTTTCAGACAAAACACTATTTATGGCAATCACAGCCAAAAACGGTTGACTAGTTTTCATGTGATTAACCTTATGGAATTCTCGAGTGTTACTATCGAGTGCATAGATCAATTGGCGTGAGATTATTCTACTTTAATCAAAGATCTTGAGTTCGAATTCTGAGTATGCAGCTGGTATCCAGAATGACTGATGATTGAGAAAGAAAAAAAAGGAATTCTCGAGTGCTTGTTGTTCAGTTATGTCGAGTGTCGAGGCCATTGTTTACAGCATGAAAATGTTGCATACACAGCTTTTATTTCAATAATGACATCTTTCTTGTCTTCTACGGCTTGTTGTCTACAACTTGGAAATTTTATTATTTCAAAACAAGATTTCAAATCTTTTGCATAACTATTTAACTTATAATAAGATTACTATGACATTTCTTTTGCGTAACTATTTAGTAAAAGTTCATTGTGGTAAGAAAGTTTCTACACCGTCTAAGGTCTAATGGGAGAAAATAATTCTTCAGAACATTTTATTTTTAGCTAAAAAAGTATTTGATCGACTACGGATGAATAAAATATTCAACTGATTGGTCTGAAGAAGTTGGTTTTTGGATGTAATTCTTCTATGCTCCGATCCATGTGGGTCGAGCACTTGCTCCTTTCACAAGGTGACTCCTCTGCAGCTGAGTCACGACGAGCAAAGATCGACTCTAATACCATTTGGTAGGAAGCATGAGAGAATTACATGTGTTAAAGAGCTCAACATATATAAACTACACCTACACCTCCTATTTATTTTGTTACAAAATTTTTAAAAAGGAGTTGGGCTAGTTCAAGAACCAATGACAGAAATCTCATTGAGATTGGCGAGCCAAGAAGTTAGAGCATGTATGTCTCCTCTAAAGCCGCTACAAAGACAGGAATCGAACTCCGCTATCTCAGTGTGCTGATTGACCTTCTTTATCACTGAATTCACGGACGAAAGATATTTAACAATGTGGTATATTATAACTTTAGTGCTAATATCTTTAGTGATAATTTGATTGAGGAGACGAAGAAGGGAATGATAGATTGGGTTGGGCTTAGAAAACTAAGGTCTTCTTTTAGTGTTTTTTGTTCTTGTGTAGTTGAAATTTCTCTAATGGTCAGTGGATAATCATGTTGAAATGCCACATTTAGAACAACCAATCCACTAGTGAGTACAAAGGTTTTACCCTTTTAGGTTCATTCAACCTAACACACTTGAATTAATGTGCCATTAGTCAGCAACAACTCCATAATCTCACATTTTGAATCAGATTTGAGGGATTCAAACAATATATAAACACTCCATTGTGTTACAGTACAGCATTCATTTCTCTGTGTCCTACAAAAATATGCTACCATTGATACTCAATCTCCTGTTACTAGCCATCTCTCCTGGACTTGGTAAATCATCTCGGATCTTAACTGAGGATAATGCTCCCTCACCCGAACCCGAATCAACTAATGTCTTCGCGACACGTACACCTACAACGGGTCCTGCTGCCGCGCCAAGTGCCCCTGTGGCGAAACAAGTTCCAATAACTTTCTACATGCATGACATCTTAGGAGGGTCAGCCCCATCAGATAGAGTGGTGGCTGGGATTGTTGCCAATACACGAACCAACGTCCTACCTTTTGCCAAGCGAAATGGAGCCATTTTCCCTCCAAATGGTGGAATCCCTTTAATAACTGTCAATAACGGTGGAACCAACAGAAAAAACTATAATAACCACCCATTTTTCACTGGCCTAAAAGGTTCAATACAACCACAAAAATTACAATAAGCAACCACAAACCATGTTGTAACAAGTAATGACACGACCATTTTTATCATTGCAGGCCAAAACCCACAAGAATCAACACTTGAAAGACTGATATTTGGGGCTGTGACTGTAATTAACGACGAACTAACAGAAGGGCAAGAACTTGGATCTTCAGTCATAGGCAAAGCACAAGGGTTCTACTTGTCTAGTTCAGAGGATGGAACGAGTCACACAATGGCATTCACATCATTGTTTGGCGACCATGAAGAGGATTCTATAAGTTTCTTTGGTGTTCATAGAACGGCAACAGAGGAATCATATATTGCTGTTGTTGGTGGCACTGGAAAATTTGCATATGCGCAAGGTTATGCCTCCATTCGGACACTACATCTTGATGATCAATATACTACTGATGGTGTGGACACTATTATTCAGTTTAGTGTTTATCTATCTTAGTTTGTGTTTAGTTTTTGGAACGTTGGATGATTTCAATATCATTCGGCTAGAACCTTTTTTGATTTGTAAGTTTTTGTTTGAGTTTTTAAAGCTTTGTTGGATAAAATTTTATTTGACTAGCTATGGAAGTTTTGAGTTCCGCAAAATATATGCAGTTTTGAATTAGCTGACATTAGTAGTATTGTCGAAGTTACTGTACTGGAAGGATGTAATGGTCTAGCACATATTCTTTGTAGCGTGTTATTATACACTATAAAGCTTCATTAGAAAATTTTCGATGATAACATGATTTTGTGAGAACAGAATTAAACAAGGTTATGAATTGGGTAGTTTAAATGTTTATTGTCGTAACAGTACATAAAATTCAACTCTTTGTTACGTAATTTAACTTTGTTCTCACAGTTATTATAGAATCTTGTTATCATCCAAGAAGTCCTCAACTTCATTAGGTTATAGATCAAGTTCATTTTATAACTGTGTCAATTTCACATGATTTGATCTAACAGGTTAAGTATCACTTTCACATAATCTGATCTAATTGATTATATGTCTGATGTTTACTCTTGTCTGTGTCAGAACATTTTAGTGAAAAAAGAAGAGGATTGGAAGCTACATGATCCAAGAGCAGATAAGATAATGTGGCTCATATTGTCAATGTTCAGCTTTTGAAGTGGTTTCCAAGCTTTCAATCTTCTTTCTTGAAGGAAAAATCAATTAGAAAATGACAACTACAAATTTCAATCATGTTGTTTTCGTACAATGGAAGTTCTGCGCTCTGTTTCTGATGTCATTTTCTGGAAATTTTATTGAAGTTTTCTTTCATCTCGTCTAAAATCATTATCAGAAGTCATTGATCAAGCAAACTGAGTAGCCACAGTAAATGAACTTTGTTTCTTTTGCATCAGATGAACAGAACATAATATAAGAAGAAAGCTGACATAATAAACATATATCACATAAGGATTTCAGATAGAAAGAAACAAATTAATAAGCAAGATAAATTGTAAATTCCAGCAAAGTCTCGACTCCATCTGTGTTATGCTGGTTTGTTCCAGGGAATGTCTTCACAGTTGCAAAACCCTTCGCATTGACATACTTTCCGGTGCCTCCCATGATCGCGAGTTGAGATTCTGAAACAGCAGTCCGGTGAACACCCAAGAAGCTGATACTATCAACATAACCACCGCTCTCAAACATGGCAGTGAAAGCCATAGTCTGGCTGAGACCATCAATAGAGCTTGCCACGTAAAATCCTTGCGCCCGACCAATAAGTCCGGATCCCAGCTCCTGACCTTCTGTGAGCTCATCATCGATGACTGTCAGTGTTCCGAACATAAGCTTTTGAATGGTAGCTGCATCTGGTACCTGACCTCCGTTCTGGACTGGAATTCCAAACCCGGCAGCATTAATATTGTTGCCGTTGTTTACAAGAACATTTGCTGTCCTTCCACCAAGGCCAGTGAGAAAAGGGAGATTGTTATTGTTGATATTTCCATTGTTGTTGCTGTCAGGAACCCCATTATTAACTGGAAGAACAGCGCCATTAGCCTTGGCGAAGGGAACTTGACCATTAACCGCTGGATTGTTTACAACACCTGTGACAGCTCTCGCTGAGGGGTTTGATCCTCCAAGAATGTCATGCATGAAGAAAGTTAACATATGATGTGAGTCTACATTTACTGCTGCAGCACTGGCGGTGGCTGTGACAGGAACAGCAGCGCCAGGAGCTACGTTCGCAACAGGCACTGCACCAGAAGCAGCAGCAGGAGCTGCGTTCGCAACAGGCACTGCACCTGAAGCAGCAGCAGGAGATGCGTTCGCAACAGGCGCTACAACTGAACCAGTCAACCCCGCTGAAGGAGTTGGAACTGGTAATTCCTCGTCAAGGATTCGAGCTGAGGCAGCACATAATATTGTCAGAGCTATTAAGACAAGGAAGAGTGCATTCTTTATAAGAGGAGAAACGGATTTGCAGGTTGCCATATGTTCGACTGGGCTGTGAACTTTGACACTGATCAGAAGAAATTTGTAGGAATTCTGTTTCTAATGGTGATGGAGCGTCTGATCGTTTGGCTGTCTATATATACACTGCTGCATCTTGTAAAGCTGAACTCTGTAGATGGAGTTGATATGATGGAGTAGTTAGCGTCTTTTCTCTGTTATGTATTGGTTAGACAACGAAAACAAATGCATTAACCTTAAATCAATATTTTATGCAGAGAAAGGAATCTGAGATTGTGAAATTATGTTATTTAATCACAGCTTAAGATACTGAAAATGCTCAAAATCTGAAAATGCTCAAAATTGAACTTACATTTGTATTTTTTGGTTAAGAAGGTGAGCTCACCAGTAAGTAGCTCATACCAACTCCATTTCAATCAACATGGAGCTTCTCAAATCCATTTCCTCTTCAATAGAGTACTCCTCTCCTGGTCTATAACTAGATGAGACAAGACTAGAAACCTATATGTGCCCAACATCCCGAGTTAGAACCTTGAAATAGTAAAATGAAATCAAAAGGATCATGTTTTCTTCAAAACTGTCTTTTGGGTCAACTCCAAATGCTTTCAATTCCTACAACCCACAGAACTGAAACAGAGTTTGACAACTTCTGTTGATCAGACAGCCGATGTCAGTTCATTTACAAGTTTACAGACACCTTCATCTTCAACACAACAACATCCAACAACTGCTTCCCAACCATCCAAATCAAAACTCATTTTTCTCTTCTCCATCTCCTCCAAGGCAAAACATGCACCATCGAAATTCCCAGACGACGCCAGGCCAACAACCAAAGACCTAAATGTTTCAGTCAGAGGATAATGCTTACATGATAGCATCGCATTCAAAACTCTAAGTCCTCCATCAAAATCCTGAACCCGGCAAAACCCATCGAGTAACATCCTATAAGTCGCTGCATTTGCTTCGCAACCTCCGATTTGCATCTCAAAAAAAATTTTATACCCATCTGCTACTTTATCTTCCTTACAAAGATAATTTATCAATATATTATAAGTTACAACATCTGGTTTAAACCTCCTCTTCTTCATTTCAAGAAGCATAGATTTAGCCTCATCAATCTTCCCCTTCTTACATAAATCATTCATCAAAACGCCGAAATTCACAAGAGCTGGTTTGCACCCGCGATACTCCATATCAAACATCAACTTCTTTGCCTCTTTAAACTCACCTAAATTGCACAAACCTTCCATCAACAAGGCATACGTAATAGAGTTCGGTTTTTTCCCTTTCTCAATCATGTCATCAAACAACTCCTTGCCTTTCTCCAGCTCCCCTTTTCTACACAAATACCCAATTAAACTATTATACGTCACTACACTCGGCTCAATTCCTCTCTCGAGCATTTCATCAAACACTTCCAAACTTCTGTCCCACTCATTATTTTGAAGCAAACCTTTGATCATCACATTAAAAGGCACCGAATTTAATCGAAAACCCAATTCATACCGCCTTTCAAACAACACGTTCGCATCAATGAATCTACCATTATCAACAAGCACATTAAGAATAGCATTGAATGACTGCAGTGTACGGACACAATTAAAAGAAGTCATTTTGTGATAAAGCTCAATAGCTTTATCAACCGAATTGGCTTTCCCATAATGTTGAAACAAAGCAATGAAGAGGGTCTCATTACAACGCACATTGTGTTGTTTTATAAATCCGAGAAGATTTTCAATAGCTTCAAAGTGACGTGACTTTGCAAGCTTGTAAATTAAAGCGGAATAAGAAGGGTAGTCGTGCCTATAACCTGTTTGGTGAAATTTGTGAAAGAGAGACAAGGCCTCGTTTGGGTTTTGAATCTCTTTCAAACTGGTGAGAAACGGAGTTGGTTTCAAGGGTTTTGTTCTTCTTGTTGAAGTGGGTTTCTGTGAGTTTTTGGGTTTTGGCCTTTCGGAAGCAAAAATTTTGTATTGATGGTGAGGTGGGAGGTTTAAGTTCTGGGGGAACTTTATTGGTTTCGATTTTGAGAGGATCATTGGAATTATGGGTTTTGATTTGAGGTGTGGGACTTGAATCTTTGGGTTTTTACACACGCAGGCGCATGAGCTTTACAAAGCACAGTTTGCAAAGAAAAACAAAAGAGTAGAACACTTGATGTAGCAAAATGTTTCAGGAAAAATTGTATAATCATATATGGAGAGGGAACAAAACTTGCATGCAATGATATACACCTTGTGAACCAGAGCATATTATTCAATCGCGCAAGTCTATTATTCTTAAGAAAGAAAAATGTTAAGTGTGGCTGCTGGGATTCGAGCCCAGGTCTCTACGGCCACAACGTAGAATTCTTACCACTAAACTACAGCCACAAGTTGTTTGTGCTACTTCATAAATTTATATTCTCAATAAAATTATGGATATGGATATGAAATAAACTTAATATTATGATGTGATTAGTGTGATAGTTTATTCTAATCCTGACTTAATATCATGTTTCCTTCATCTGATATAACAGCATCCTTTTCTGCTTCAACCCCACTTTCAAAGATTGTAACTATTTTAAATATATAATATTTTTCTGGATTTGGAAAGCACAAATAAGCATGACTTATTTGAGAAGAACAGCGAAATATTTGCAATAAAGAAGAACGTGAAAATAAATAAGACTCGATCACCAAATATAATGGAGCGAAGGGCACGACAAACACCAAGTTGTTACGTAGTTGGTAGCAAGAAAAAGAACACATAAACTTTAAGAAAAAAGGATGATGAGAAAAGTTGATAATTTATTAACAAGCTGATAAAAAAACTACACAAGGTATTGTAAAGATTAATGATGATGGCTAGAGATCTTGAAAAATCAGGATTTGGGTTCGGTGGCTTCACCAAATTTGCAGAGTGAAAGTTCTTCGATGGAGAAATAGCTTCTCCAGAAGGCATCGTACTGAAGGTGGTGGCACTTGAGGAAGCTCTTATTGGTCCGTCAGGAATGTTTAGAGAAACAAATGCAGGCTGTTCTAAAAAAACATGTGGCTGGTGGGATTCGAGCCCAGGTCTCTACGGCCACAACGTAGATTTATTTAGAACGACGACAACAATACGTTAAGTGACACGTTAGGTCATGGTGGATACTATCTATTAAAATCAACATAAGTCGAGAGACGCAAAAACAGTTCCTGGAAATGTTGAACCTAACCTCTGAGGCATAACAGATATTCTGATTCTTTCCGAAATCGGTTCGGAAGTTACAAAGTACGAGTCTTTTGTTTTCCGTTTCATGACAAGACTACAAATAATGACAGAAGCAAGGAGAGGAGAACCAAAATACCCATCGGAAACAATGACGGATTTCTTCCTCTATCATGTAGCTTGACTTTTGTTTTCATTCACAGCATAAGAAGCTCTTGTATGAAAGAATCATTTGTTTCGTAATTTCTTGTTAAATCTATATTAAAGTTCCTAGGCGAAAATGAAAAATCGCAATCTTTTTGCTCACCGGAAATGTCATTACGCTCTGGTACCAAGAAGGAACCCGCTTTCCAACGACTGAATTTGGATGATATCTTCCTTTTGGTATCTTCTCCATAATTGCTTAAATGGACCCTCGTAACTTTTAAGAAGAAAACCATTTTGGTGTAGTCATGGCTGGCCATCTACTAAAATAATGGGCAGCTCCATGTCTATTATGCAAGAAATCAGGGGTTATCTTTTGTGGGACTAAAATCTCTGTTTTGAGATTGTTCCGGAGGAGGCGGCTTTGGAGGTGCACTTTTCAAGAAGCTCTTTGCATAGAGAGAACCGAAAACAATTACCTGATGAATGGATCAAATTAGTATACGATTAAATTTATAATCAAGAAATCATAAAGAGAATAGAGACTGAAAGTTTACAGCTCCAATCCATTGCTCCCAGCTAAGAGGATGGGAAAACCACACGCATGATAGCATGATGCTCACGAGCTTAGATTAAAAAAATATGAGAACGAACAGTATGTTAGATGCATAATCATGAGAAGCAAAAGAAGTCATGTATTAATTCATCTGATAGAATGCTCAGTTCAACCTGTCTTGTGGTCATTATGGCAGCAAATGTGAGGGCACCAAATGTGCGAATGGTATAAGAAATAAAGAATTGACTAGCTGTTGCAACCTGCAAGGAACCTTTTTCTCAGTATTCTGCTTCGTTCACTCACAATAGGTCAAGAAAAGTAGGATGCCAACATAAAGAAATTAATGATATGTTATCCAAGTAAATGAGTATTCGTGGAAAAATCTGTTTCAAAGACCCATCTCAAAAGAAAAATGTCAAATTCATAAATTATTAAATTCTAATATCAGCAAAGTTAGTGGTGATACTCACAGTAGAAAGCAGGGCAATGTCCAAGAAGCAATCACGATGGAGATAAACAAAATCTATGGCAGGAAGAAGATGTCCTTGTAGTATAAGACCTACAACAGTAGAAATAACCCCAAAGTATTCAACCCACCAAAAATATTGATCACAAACCAATGCTTTCTAAAAGTGATAAATAATTAGAGATCTCTTTATTGATACAAACTGTTCAAGATCTTGGAAGGAAAGAGTTAACAGGATGTTCATTATCAATAATTGTCCAAAGAAACACATCCTCACATAACATTTGCTCATTAAGCTGTAAAATTTCTAAGCAAACATAATCAAGCCTATATTCCACATGATAATTGGATGGAAAAGCAAACATGTACCAAAATGCATTTATGTGTCTACAAGTTTGATTGTGTTTTCTTTTGCATGTGATAGAGTATAAGAAAGGAAAACCAACCTGTGAAACTGAGAACACAAGAACACGATGTTGTATAGAAAATTTGGTTGTGTATTTCCATATCATAACCTTTGAACAATTTGTCTTGAAATGTGCTTGTGAAGCCGTCGAATCTGTCACAAGAAAACATAATTTCCAATTTATAAGATTAAAAAGAATGTATCTACATTTATAGCACCATTCAGCACATATCACTAGCACATCTGCTCTGGAAACATAGGATAGTTTTTTCTATGAAAAAGAAAAGGGAATTTGTATTCAAATACAAAAACAGATTAAAAGAGAGGGAACTGATTCATGCTTAGTCTAAGCATCATCACAAGGCACTCAAGATCATTCTTGCAGTCTGGCAAAAACATTTATTATTTTAGCCCAATGGGTGGATCTTTCAAACTATAATTTTGAAGGCCAGAGCTCATTCACTTGTAATACAAATAATCAATATCATAGCATAGCTTTTTTTTAATCCATCACATAGCATAGTTGGATCTAATAAGGAGCAGAATTATGACTAGAAAGCATTTTATTGGTTGAAAGCAAAGGAAATATGGTAAGGGTAAATCTTTGATATAGCATAAAATGAAAATCATATCGATACCCAAGATAACCAAGCATCAAGGAAACACCCCAGACAGTATTTTCCCTTCCTTTGTTGTATGGACTAATGTCAGTTCCAGCCTACAGTGAAAAAAAATAGATATGAAGTCGTAAGTGTCACCATAAATATAATTCCCAAAACAATATCATAAAGTCCATCTCCAACCCAGAAAACTTATGTTATGCAATTGATTATTCTCTCTGTGAGGCAGATAATTATGTTGTAGTAATAATAGTCATATTAAGTGAAAATATTTAGCAAACTTGTCCAAGTCTTTAAATTTGACGATAAGTTAACTAAAAATAATCCCTTCAACCCAATCTGCAAAATTGTGCTTCAATACCTAGCATATTACTTAAAACAAAGAGCAGTAATTATCTGAACCGAGAAAAGATATGCAAAGAGGAACAAAGCTATTACAGGAAATAAAATAAAAACTGAACAACCGATGGTCACTAGAAAAGCAATCAAGTAGTCCATTCCCTTGTATCTCTTTTGCATTATAACAGTTCCCCATATCTGTAGAAAACAACAAAATATAATGAATAAAAGAGCATAGGCGATTAAATATCAGCACAAAGATTCATTTTTGTTCTTTGGAAATGCACGCAAATACTTGTGATATGTATACATACAGATTGAATAAACTAAGGCATGATAGCACCTGCCTAGAATGTTACAGAGATGGAACCTTCCTGATATATCCTATGATCATACTAATCAAGCTCAATAGGTTGACAGATATATTATCACAGATCCCTTTATTCCAGGCTTTGAAAAAACCATATTCATGTTGGTGACATCTTTATCACGCAAAAGTGTATGGCACCAGTGCAGGGCAATCAAAATTCCATATCAACAAGCAAACTCATATTTTCTGGAGAAGATTAAGTATAGATAAATCAACACGCTGGTTCTCTTAACATTGGATCACAACTCTAATTCTGTGCTCTTGATAAATCAAAAGAAGTTGATATCCAAACAAAAAAGAAATAACCAAAATTAGCCATCAAAATTTCAGGTTCTGCAAATGCAGCATTCACAATCCAATCTCAAAAACTCATCTTACCATAACAGGAATCATTTTGGCACACTTAGCAAGTGTCTGAACAGGAAAACTAACATACTTAAGAGCCTACAAAACCAACATTATCCAAAATCCATATCAAAACAATGCACGCATCACAAATTCCACATTAAAAAAAATAAATCCAACAACAATTTCCCAAAGACCACCAAGACAAATCACCTCATACTGACAAGTCGTTGTCAATATATTCGTAACTGAAACCAAACAATACTTATAAACCGGAGCAACAGGATTCAACACCTTCTTACTCGCCTATACGAACAAATGCAATATCCATCAAATCAACATATCAATAATCCAAAAACAGAATAAAACGGCGTCGTGTCATACCAACAAAAAGCCAGCAGAAACAGCAGATGTAGTAATTCGATTACAAAACACAAGAAACAATGAGTACTTAAAATAATCCTCTTTGTTTAATCCGTACGGAACTCTCATTATTTTCTCCTGCAACCAAAACAAAAACGAAAACAGCTAACTTATAATCAAAAACAGCCTACGAAAACCTAATTTGTGAATTTAAGATTGTCAGCGACATAAAAAAACCTGAAGCAAACCGTAAATGACAAGGGTAGACATAATTCCAGAAACGGCAAAAATGGCTTTCCATATTTTACTTCCATTAACGGGAGCTAAATCGGCCATAGCGGGATTAACAGAGATAGGCAACGGAGGACATGAAAGTTGGGGATCGGAGGCGGTGACGTGGCAGTGAGAAATGAGTATTGGCAGCGAGTTTGGTGGAATTGTTTTGGTCTTTGAATTGAAATTTGTTCGGGGTTGGGGAAGGTTGTTTGGTTGCCACGTCGGATTCGGGAGTGGTGGTCAACGCTTTGTGGGGGTTGACTATGCGACTAGTGTCGTATTTTGTGATTTCATATTTTATTTTTTTAATTTGCTAATTTATCAAGTCATATCTTTTTTTTTGAATAAATGTCCATTCCCACTGCTACGTCGAATCAGCTAGGCTGAACCCACGAGCAAGTGGCATCGCACATTTGCCGAATCAACTAGGTTGAACCCGCGAATGTGCGATGGGATATTGAATATTATTAACAAAGGGAAATCCCAAAGAGTCATAGTACAGAAGTCTCGAGAGACTAAGAGGAATACATGTCATAGTATTACTATCAATGGTACGAAATAAACTCTGCCTAGCCAGCCAATTGGCACACTCATTTGCTTCACGACCAACGTGTTGAAGTGTAGCGGACCCAAATTGTGCTAAGTAGTCATGACTCCTCCAGAAAAGATTTCGGTGGACTCTATTCCACTCACTTGGGTTAGAGATGTATTTTACTGCAAGCAAGGAATCTGATTCTATTACCACTTTGTGCCAGCCTTTAGTTTTTGCCCACCTAAAGCCATGTCATATCGCCCATACTTCTGTTAGAAGAGGAGAGCAGAACAATATTGGTTGCGCATAGAAACCCAAGAGGATCCCCATACCATCTCTAGCAATAAGGCCCACAGATGCTCGTTTGGAGAGGCTAACTGAAGAGCCATCAACATTAATCTTAACATAGTCCACTGTCGGTGCTTTCCAAGAGAAATTAGTGAGATGCTGGCCTGACTTTCTAACCTGAAGATGATTATTAAGCATTCCAGCTCTCAAGAAATTACTTGCCATTAGAACACTATCATTGATAATTCTCGAGCTCGATTTTAAGTCTTGGAAAATCTCAAGATTTCGTTGACGCCAAGCTTGCCAGAGGAAAATACCAAAAAATACATTCCAAGGGATGCCCGAGAACTTGTGCATCTTGTTAGCCAAATTACGGAGAATCCAAGATTGAGTGTCGAGATTGAAAAAGGGGCCCTTCCACTCTGTCTTAATAACTTTATTCCACCAACTTTGGATCATTGGGCAATCACGAAGAGCATGTAAGGTTGTCTCCGGGCCTTGGTTGCATCTAGAGCAGACATTGGAGCTTACCATTTTCCGATGTAGTCTTTGCGTATTGGTGAGCAATTTCTCCCTACTTGCAAGCCACATCAGGTGTTTCACACGGGGTGGGCCTTTCCATTTCCATATTGTGCTCCAAAGCTTACTATTCAGATTCTGCACATCGGAGACATTGCTAGAAAAACAAGACACAGCACTGGCGATAGAAAATTTACCTGATGGTGTAGCTGCCCAACAAAAAGAATCACGTCCCGCATGGATTGCAGGATTTAGGCGTTGACTGATCCAATGACACACCCATTCCGGAAGGCAATGATGTAACGAACGCCAATCCCAATCACCCTCTTTTGTAAACTCGGAAAGTTTAGCTTCCATATTAGATATAAGCTCTGGTTGAACATGGTAACTAAGTAATGGACCCAATTCCCTTATCCAATTATCTTACCAAAACCGAATCACATTCCCATTACCCACGGACCATTGCAGATTCTGGAGAAGCATTTGTTCTTGTTGTTGAATGGCATTCTAGGTGGGGGAAAGGTTAGATTTCCTAGAATTGGACAAAATAAGATCACCACCCCCTAGGTATTTGCCTCTTAAAACACGAGCCCATAATTCCCCTGGATTATTTAAAAGTCTCCAAGCTAATTTCATCATGTAAGCTCGATTAGTGAGAGCTGCTGGATGAAGACCTAAACCTCCCTCTGTTTAGGCCGGCAGACTGTTTCCCACTTTACCAAAGGGATCTTGTTTGAATCAGTCTGACTACCCCAGAGAAATCTCCTAGTTAATTTATCAATCTCCTGGCAGGTTCCTTTAGGGAGTGGTAAAGTTTGCATTTGAAAAGCTGGCAAGGAACTTGTAGAAGAACTAGAGATAGTTCCTTTTGCAACTTACGTTCTAATTTACCCAAGGTATAAACATTCCTCTTAGCTAAGCATTTTTGAATTCCACCAATGCGACGAAGCAAAGTAATTTTGCGATGCGTAATAGAACCAAAATTGGTTTTGCTCCAGTAGGTAAGATCATTGGCGAGATTTCGTAAGTTGATTAGGAGGTTGCAATTGGTTTGCCAACTCTTCGTCACCAAATCGTCGAAAGATCTCTCAAATCTCCAAGATTCTTGGAATTTAAAAGTGCGTCTTATTCTGGGGTTGTGTTGTCCCTGCTTCAGATGAATCATAATTGGGTGATGATCAGATCGCACTCTAGGCATGTGTTCGAGGAAAGTTGATGGCCAAACCTGCATCCAAAGCATATTACAAAAACCCCAATCAATGCGT